>JBAMHX010030031.1:0-11857 GCA_037177515.1 Pseudomugil tenellus
TAATCATTTGCCATCTCTGCTCTCTCAGCACCCCCTGCTGAAAATGTGTTCCCGCGGCTATGCCAACACTAGTATGTCAACGGGAAATAAGAGAAAGACAAGAGGATTTCTGCCAGAAAACGCGAAAGAAGAAGTTTTTTCACAGAAATGTGACGGCGCTAGCAAGCTAAAGACACACAATGCTATGGAGGCTAACATTTTAGCGGAGTTGAAAGAAGTCTGCGCTGACTTGAAAAAAGAAATTACAGACAAAACTGAACTTATAAAAAAAGAAGTGTCTGAGTTCAGAGAAGAGATGGGAAAACGGCTGTATGACATTGTCGCGGACCTGAAAGACATAACTAACAGGATGGAGGAGGCAGAGCAGAGAATGGCAGATGTGGAGGAAACCAACGCGGATGTCCTGGACATGCTGGGTCATACTCTGCAGTTACACGAGGACCTTCAGACACGTTTATCTGACCTGGAAGCCCCCTCACGCAGGAACAATATACGTATCCATGGCATAACAGAAGGTGAAGAGGGAGAAAACATGCAGGAGTTTATTGAAAACTTTATAAAGACTGAACTGTCCCTCACAAATATTACCCTCGGCATTGCCACCGCTCGCTCGGCCCCAAGCCGCCTCCAGGCTCCAACCCCACATCTATCGTGATACATTTTTTGGAGTATAAAACAAAGGACTTGGTGCTTCGCTCTGCGTGGAATAAGAAGGAGATACAGCTGAAAGGAAGGCGGGTGTATTTCGACTTTCCGAGTGATATTCTTGCCAAACACAAAGCATACAACCGGATTAGAAAGATGTTAAAAGACAAGGGCCTGCCTTTTCAGGCTTTGTATCACTCTAGACTCCGTGTGTTTTATGATAATGGTTCTGTGATTTACAATGATGCACAAGACGCATCTGAAGACTTGAGGAAAAGGAATGTAACGGAAGCTGGAGCAGACGACATAGCGGCACGCAACCCCGCGCTACGGCCGAGGACGCCAGCCTGGGAAAGAGCGAGCGGGACATCACAGTGGACCCCGGAGGCGCGAGTGAAATACATCCAGGATTCAAGCGCAACGACAGCAGCACCTAAAGGCGCATGAGAGTGCAGCTTTCCTCTTCATAATTTGAGCATTATTTCCGACCGGAGTTGTGGGAAACAACACGCTGTCTTCCTGAGTGCTGTCGGGATGGGCGTAAGATGTTCAGCAGCACTGGGAGTGGCCCCCTGGGACTCTAGGGACTCTCCTCTCTTTTTTGAAGTTAACCTTAAACTTCTTATGTGGAAGTCACGTATGTTACTTGTTCAGGTATGTTATGTGTTTCATTTACAGACCCGTGTTTGTTTGTCAGAGCATGTAGAGGTTTTCAGTAGTGTATTCTGTTTTTCTTTGATTGATGGAGGTAAAACAACAATATAAGGTAATCACCTTGAATGTTAATGGTTTACATAACCCCATTAAAAGAAGTAAAGCTCTTGCCAAAATGAAGAGAGAAAAACAAGATATCATTTTTTGGCAAGAGACTCATCTCTCTACTATAGAGCATCAGAAAATACGTAAAATGGGGTTTAGAAACTTGTATCATTCTTCATGTATAAAGGGTAACTCTAGATGTGTAGCAGTATTGTTGTCAAATAAAGTGGATTTATTTCTTCACAAATCAGTGATAAAGAGGGGCGGTATATACTTGTTAAAGTGTACATAGATCATAAAGAAATCACCTTGTTTAATGTATATAGACCACCTAGGAATGACAGATGTTTGATTGGGAAAATCTTTTATTTGATTGCAACACAAGTATCTGGGGTGTTAATATGTGGAGGAGATTGGAACATTCACTTAAATCCATTTTTGGGCACCTCTAGTAAAACTAAAAAATCTAAATCGGAAGCAATATATATTAAAAAAATGCTTAAAGAATCGGGATTGGTAGACGTTTGGAGGGATTTACACTCAATAGACAAAAAATATACATTTTTTTCTCATTCCCACCACATGTACTAACAATTAGATTATTTTTTTATGTTGAAATCAGACAGGCAAAGAATATTAAACTGCGATATAGGGGTGAGAGATATTTCTGATCATGCAGGGGTTTACCTGACTCTTCACTTAGACAGTGATCACAGAGAAACCCTCTGGAGGCTTAATACTAGTCTGATGAATGATGGTGAATTAGATATCTTTGTAGAAAAAGAATTTAATGAATACATTGAACACAATGATAAGGGTGATACATCTCCTAGTATTTTGTGGGACGCAGCAAAAACAGTGCTTAGAGGAAAATTAATTATGTGGTCTTCATATAGGAAAAAGGAAAAGTAAAGTTACATAAAACACAGCGAGTTTTCAATCGGTTATATGAAGACCAGATAGAGGAAAAAAAGCTAAGTTTATTAAACAAACCTATTATGAAAATGGTCCCAAATCTAAAAGTTTTTTCGCTTGGAGGATACGTAAACAGCAGGCTGGTCGATTTATAGTTAAAGTTAAAACCCAGCAAATAAGAAGATACATCACGATTTGAAAAACATAAAAAAATCATTTGCTACATATTATACTCAACTGTATACTCAACCCCCCACAACGGCTTTACCTTGGGTAAAGGCATTCCTTTCCTCACTTGATTTACCATCGATAGGAACAGAACAGAATAGCAGATTATCACAAACAATAACTGATGAGGAAATTAATAAAGCCATTTCAAAACTGAAAGGGAACAAAATGGTACCTAGTAACACCAATGCTTAAGGATTGCTTTAATCACGTACTTACGTCTTGGAGATGAGCAGTGATCTCAGTTATTCCCAAATCCGGAAAAGATAAAACCGAATGTGATTCCTACAGACCAATATCAGTTACTACAGGATATTTGCAACAATATTAGCTAAAAGATTAGAATCTAATGTTCCAGAATTAACAGATAGAGACCAGACAGGTTTTGTTCGAAATAGGCAAACCCATAACAATGTGAGGCAGGCTCTCCATCTTGTAGACCGAATGAAAAACACAGAATCAATAGCTGTCAGTCTTGATGCAGAAAAGGCGTTTGACTCAGTTCGCTAGAATTATCTTTACCTAGTCTTGGAGAGATTTGGATTTAATAATCAAATAATTGGGTGCTTACGTTCTTTGTATAATTCGCCCTCTGCCAGGATTAAAACTAATGGTGATTTATCAGATACAGTACCTGGAGAGAGGCTGTCGTCAGGGGTGCCCCCTCAGCCCGGCTCTCTTTGCACTTTTTATTGAGCCTTTAGCACAGACCATCAGAGAACATAAAGACATAATGGGCATAATTATTGTTGATTCAATATATAAAGTCTGTCTGTATGCTAACGACATAATTCTCACACTATCTAACCCTGAAGTCAGTCTATCCAATCTTGTGTCTCTACTTCGAACATTTGGTACATATTCAGGATATAAGTGAAATCTGCAGAAGACTCAAATTCTCTAATTTAATTATTAAAAAAAATATAAATTAATAAAAAAAATCCAATTGCAACTGGAATGATAATTCTATAAAATATTTGGGAGTTCAAATACCTACAGATTTATCCAAACTTTTCACATATAATTATGTCCCATCAACATCTGACATTAAGGCAGATCTACAGCGGTGGTCACTGTTGCCTATGAATATGCATAATCGAATAGATATAATAAAAATTAAACGTTTTACAGAGGCTTCTCTTTCTATTTCAGGCATTGTCTGTACGGATACCCTCCAGGCAATTTAATGATTGGGACAGGTTAATCCCAAATCTTATATGGGCTAAACAAAAACCTAGAGTGAAGTTCCAGACACTACAGTTACAGAAGGATAAAGGTGGATTAGCTTTGCCATGCTTAGAAGATTATTATAGAGCAGCACAGATGCAAATTATAATTGGTTGGTGTGACCCTACATGTGAGGCAAAATGGAAAGAGATTGATCAAGCCCACTGTGAGACACCACTCCAGTCAATGCTTGGAGACCAACTTCTCATTAAAAGACATTTAGAACCGGCCCAATTCCCTTCATGGATGCAAGTACCAATAGATATATGACATAAGATACTTAAAAATGAGAAAGCTGAGAGAAGCACACGCATTTTGAGGTGGCCAGCATATGATACAAACTTTTTACCTGCAAATATAGATAAAAGATTTAAACTATGGTTGCATAATGTCTTAACAGGTTACTGGAGGTTTTTAGATAAAAACATACTAAAAGAGTACCAGCAACTCGTGGAAATGTATAATTTTGAGAAACAGGATTTTTTCAGGTACCTCCAGTTAAGACACCATTATGATAGAAATATAAAATTCTTGGAGGAGGAGGAGACAGGCCTGGTACAGATACTTCTTGATTCATGTAAAGGAAAATCACCAAAGAAACAGACATCTAGAATATACTCATGTTTGCAAAAAGTATGAGATCATAACACCACATACATCAAAGCTAGATGGGAAAAAGAAGTAAACATAATAACTGATGACGACTGGTTAAATATATGCAATGCTGTGGTAACCACTTCCAGCTCAGGCTTGTGGCGGAAATTTTCATGGAAAAACATGGTACGTTTCTTTGTTACTCCTAATATCAAGAGTAAACAATGTAACGATCTGGATAAGGCTCAGTGTTGGAGGGACTGTGGGAGCATGTCAGCAGGACTAAGATCGCACCCTACTGGTCAGAGGTGACAAAAGAAATTAATACAATCATAGGTTTGAATTTAACAATTGATTTCTCTTTGACTTATCTATGTAACCTACCACAAGCGCTGAGAAAATCGGACAGATATCTCTTGTTAATAGTGTTAGCAGGAGCAAAGAAAGCCATAACCCGTAAATGGCTGTGTGTAGAACCGCCAGCAGTTCCTGACTGGGTAGATGTTGTTAAGGAAATTCATTCAATGGAAAGGGTGACTTTTTCTTTAAGACTTGCTGCTGATAAATGTAAAAAGTATTGGAATAAATGGGATTTTTATCTTAATCAAAGGGCACGGTAATTTACTACCAAAGGTGTGATTGTTACTTGCTTTTAATTTGATTGTCCCGAATGGGTCTGTAAGCTTTTGTTCTGGATCTTTGTGACCTCCTTCTTTCTAGATGCTCTGAATGTTTGTTGTGGTCTGTAATGTTTATCTTTTTTAATTATTTAAAAATAAAAAATATTTTTAAAAAAGCTGTGGAGATCACTTTCATTTGAGTCGGATGTGTTTCCGTTTGCAGACCTGCAGGACACCGATTTGGAGATCCCGGATGTATAGGAGTGATAAAAAAAACAGACATAACTACAAGCAGACATAAACAGATCTGCACTGATGCACGAAAATAAAAATAAAGGCACTATCTGGTTTCAGGAAAGGTAGAATTACATGAAAAAGACACAAAACTAACTAAAACTAGAAATTCTGCCTGAAACATTCAGGTACAACGTTAGTAGGGGTGTCCTGCTTTTGAAAGCTGCTTATACAATATGTCCTACATCTTTTGAAATAAGATTTACTGTGCAAAATTTAATTAATAAAAAGAAACATTGCAGAATAGACGAGTCAAAAAATGTCAAAGGCCATTGTGCTGTACAAAAATGATTTAATTATGTAAAAATTGAGAAACGAATCAAATCGTCAACCTAAAATCAAAAATCAAACTGAATTGGGGACTTGAAGAATCTTCAGGTCATAACCTTTCATTTGCACAAGTTATCAAGTTAACACAAAGGATCTGCAGCGGACGCAGTGGTCGGGGTAAAACCACAATATCCCGACACTCCGATCTGTAAAGACATGAAATGCAACACTGAGCCTGAGGTTCAACAGTTCCAAAAACAATTTTTTGAAGTGGGATGGGACTGAACTATTCTGCACCAAATGCCTTTTCCCCTACAACTGACCACTCTACTTATCATTTAAAGTTCCAATATTAGGCAAAAATTCCTTTTTTGAAAGTTTTCTAACAGCCAGCTTGTTAAAGTTGGACCATTGTGCCTCCTCTCGCTTGCTTGCTCAACTTTTAACCAATGTGTGCTCAAGCAGATGAGGCTTAGATCTTAACCCTTTATGATCTTGCACAAATTTACCCCTCCCAGTAGTACTTCCAATAACCCACAGCCCCAGCTAGCTTACCCTGGATGCTGACATGACTGAGCAGGCACCAGCTAAAGCCTCTTTTCTCTGGGAGGAGCGTGATGTTGACAGGCAAAGCTCACTCATTCAGAGGTTCAGACACAGAAACAGCCTGTTTTCTGGTCATTCGAGCTCCTTTTAGAATGGCCAAAGTGAAGAAACAAGGTGGAATTTGAGATAATACACTTTGACAACTATGCTCAAGATAAAATTGTTGAAAACATTTTTATTATAAAACAATCTTATTTTTAAAAAAAGCTGTGTTTTGTATTATTGTCATTGTTGATGTAATGTTACCTTCTCCATATAATCATTCTGGCAAAAATCATCACATCAGGAAGAAAGAAAATAAAGAAACGTTCATGTACGTCTGTAAAAGAGCTAAATATTACTGGTAATAAAAGATAACGTGACGCAGGCTGCAGCATGGTCTGTGCAGAGGATGCCAAACTCAGGTCTTCCCAAACTGCTTTTCTACACATGTCCTTTGCAGAAACAATCTTCACATATTGTGCTTTAATTTGATAACAAGATAGAGCTGCAGCTGCATCTTTCCAAAGAGATATTTATCTTTTTTTCACAGGTGAGCCTGAAACCCTTTTGAATTTGTGCTATGTGACATCTCCATTTATTCCTCACCAGTAATACATTTACTGTATTGGCATGACCATAAGACACACCTAAAAATCTTTTCTTTTCTCCAAAATGTAAGCGCCTAATCAACAAATTAAATAAAGTTTCAAAAGATTCACTCACCAGAAAAGGAAGCTGGAGCCCAGCAGCAACAAGCGACTCAAAAGAGACCCACATTTTTCACATCCTGAATTCTGATCGCGGTGAGCGGAGCTAAACAACCGGAGAACTGAACTCCATCGCGGTTAAGTTAAACCTTCTGTCCATGGTGGACGATACTGTGCAGAGAGCTCAAAACTCCAGCAACACCGAATCTGGTAACTGTTGCTGTCTTCTAATGTATTTCATATGCGACGGAGGGAGGGGGGCTGTGACAGATTTAAGCAGGTAAACGTGTGTTTTAGCGATATGTTTTAACGTGCCCGCGCCCTAAAACCCGGTGTGCCTTATGTGTGTGTTAAATACAGAAAAAGCACCTGTAACTGAAACTGCGCCTTATGGTTGTGAAAATATAGTATATAAATATTTATACACCTTAATAAAATGTTTCTTTTACACAACTGCCAGCCTTTTCAAATAGAACCTGTAAAAGTTTGCCATTTTTGAACAGATGCACAATAATGACTGAGCTCAAACGGTTAAAAACAGACTTCTGTCGGAGCGAATCAACTCCACTAACATTGTACTTTAGAAACACTTACTCTCATGAGTAGCACTTTTACAAAATGACTTTTTTCCCCATATAACTGTTTCCATTGAGCTGTATCGTGCAGAAAACATCTTCCAACCACAGCTACCATGTTTTATTCTAAGAAGCTCATTCACTGATAATATGACAGTGATTCATCTTCCAATTTATCTTGGATGAGAAACAACGTAGACAAGCAAACAAAAGCTACAAACCAAATAAATGGATTTAATCCCAGCGATGGTTAAAGTGGACATTAACTTTCCAGATCTTGTGATTAGAAAGCATAAAGCTGCTCTCAGGGGTGTTCTGATGAAGTTCTACCATAGAGAAGTACCACATGACACAGCCTTATATTAATATAAAAGTATGCACACTCAAAGTAGAATATCTGTTTCAGACTCATATTATGAGCAAAATTAAGAACTTTACAGGAGAAATGAACAAGCTTACTATGCAAAGGTTCTGCATATAAACTTTTGTGGCTGCTTCTAGTGAGCAGTAGTCACAGCGTGATGATTGGTGCTCCTACATACTCTGAATGCTCATATTATATTATTGACATTATTGTTCGTACTACTACCACAGCTATCACTACCACAAAGAGAAAATAAATAGTATTATACTGGCTGAGCATCAGTATTATTATTATTATTGTGTAGCAGCATTATTGTAATGACATATTGTAAGCTTATATATTACATAAACACTGTATGTGTCATCATGAATATTGTTACTGCTACAATTATCACTGTATATATATTGTTTTCAGTGATATTATTATTATTACAATATATAAACCAAACGAGTTATTTAAGGAGATTTTGATGCATGAAGTGAGTGTAAACCTTATTAGTTTATTATTATAAGATAATGCCTTGCAGTTATCGTGAATAATGAATGAGAATGTGGTGGAATGTCTATAAAAATGGTTGTTTCTATCTGGGGGTGGGTGGGGGACTAAATAATGTAATGCTTCGTGCATTCTCTTGTGTCAGTCTTGTTTTCGTCAATAACAATGACAAGATTATTTTATTGACGAACCTCATTTTCACAACAATAACGAGCTAAACACGGATCTTTGACTAATACAAGATGAGATGAGACCAGACAGAGATGTCAGTGGATGTCTGTCAGCAATCAACATGCGTAACATGTCTGCCTGCTGTGCACGTGATCTATCAAAAGCTCAAGCATATCAGCAATGCTGCTGAATCTTGTCACACCCACCACCTGCACACTCACTAGTCACACACAGACAAATGATCCATCATCTGTACAACATGCTTTTTCCTCATAAAGATGAAGTCTAAGGCTATGTGTACACGGTGCCGAAGCCGGTTCAGGTGTAAAATGGAGGTAAAACTTGGGGAAAAGGCTTCACCATCCCCACCAAACCACTAGTGCACACTAGAAAGCTGCAGGTGTTATGAGGATGTATGTTATAAGCTAGAGTGTAACAGGAAGTTCACGTAACATCGGACATGTGCTGTTCTCTCTTCGCTGTAAAAGCTGTTAACAAACCAGGATTGTTTGGGCAGCACCACGACTTATCTTTTGACTGATGCCATTATTACGTCTCTGAACAAAATGTCCACCATACAGTCCACTGTAGATTATTCATGTTAACCCGATAACATTAACAATATTCCATGTAGAGTTTTCATGTTGTCCATATGCATATATATCATAGAGGATGAACTGATTCCATTTTGAACCATTTGATCATTTTCAGGTTGGCCACCAGGGGCGCTGATACTTGAAAACTATTCTGGCTCTATCTCTGAAACGATTCATCCCATTGACCTCAAATTAAATGCAAATGAAAGGTCATGACCTTTAGATGTGTCAGATGATGACGTTATACCTGAATGTTTCTGTATTTGCTTCTGTATTCCAGTGTTGGGGAAGATTGGCCTCCAACGGCAGAATTCCTATTTCACGCTGTGTTTGGACAACCCCACAAGCTAGAACTAAACAGCTGCCAAATACAACAATGTGTCTATTTCATTTCATCTTTTTTTCCAGCTTTTTCTTGGTATTTTTGCCGTTATGACCATATAAACTTGTTTGTCGCGTTCGTGGCTTCTTCCGTCTTTATGAACTCGATCTAAACATGGTGCTGATATCAGGCGGTACATTGCATAAAGTGATGTTTTGCTAACTTTGTTTGTATAAACATAATAACTTCTGTAGAAACATTTTCATCAGACATTCACGAATATGGATGAACACATCAAGCAAGCCATTATTTAAATCATTTATCTCCTTATAATGAAATCTGACGTATAGTTCCAGGCAAAATTCACTCACTTACTTTGTTCAAGTATCAGGGATTTAAACCTGTTTTCACTCAAACACCAAGGCTGAAATGAATTATTTCCTGGAGCCGCAGCATGTGAAAATGCAAACATCTCGAACATTCAGATTTTTTAGCTAGCCCCTACATAGGAGGAATGTAAAGCAATGGTAGAACCCTATACATGAAAACCGCATGCAACCTCATGAGTATTCGCTGCTGATGCTTCTCATGTTGCGGATGCGGCAGATGAATGTAAATGTGTGCTCCTAATGTCAATGCAACACTTATCATTATGGATACGTAGGGGCCTTAAACTGCATTTCTTCCCATGTTATCAACAAAACACTTCCACAAAGTAGCCTACACTGTGCCTCCTGCATTCCTGAGACGTGCAGACCGGATACTTTTTACCGGATATTTTTATGAGTTCATACGTGAAAGGTGTCCCTGTCTGATGGGATGAACATAAATGATTTCATCTGTGTGTACAACAGCCACTCAGATGCATAAATTAGTTCTGGCCCCGCAGTTGGACAGACTTCTGCTGCATCTCATACAGTTCTGGAAACCCTAAGCAGAGAGGCCACCATGCAATGAGATTCCACGGTGGCTTCTCTGTGGAAGAAATTCCTTCCAGCTGCAGCATTATTATATGATTATTTTCTTCCAGTTGCAGTGAAATTCCTGTGGGTAAGTATGACAACAGCAGAGTGAGCAGCCTGTTCTGCACCTAAAACTTTATGACTTGTGGACATGAAATCACTTATTAATGACGGAGCGGAAAGTCCCGGTAGCATGAAGTTATTATGCTAATCTTTTAAAGCCACTGTACCAGACCAGCAATGTGGTTTTCTGATTGCTAAGGCACATATTTCAGCTAACAGTGAAATAATACAAGCAAATATATGGAAAGAAACAGTGTGTTGGGAAATAACTAAAGAGTACACTTTAAATTAAGCAGCTTGACACATCCATCATTGCTTGTATTTCTTTAGTTGCATTTATGCAAACTGTAGACTGACAGTATAAGACAGAAAAAATATTTCTGCAGCAACAATGTGATTCCCAAAGAGTCTTTAATAAAAACCTGGCTAATCTCTGCATGGTGTGCATTCATAAAGGCAAACAGATGGCCTTAAAACCCTTCTGATTCCCTGTTTTAAAATAAACATATTTGATATTTTCACCTCAAATACATGAAGCAGAATGAAACAAGATTGTTACATAAACTTTAAACTAAACAAAACTCAATTAAATTTCTTTTTCTAGATCAAACATTGTCAAAAAATGATATAGTTCCCTCTATTACTCCATCTAATATCCTATGCCCAGATATATGAGGTTATATTTGATATTTATTTTAAAACTACATAAAAGTCTGAACACACAGTCAGTTGATAAGATGAAAAAAAACCTATATTAACCCCTTAACCCTTTTTTGACCGACCTATTGTCACTGACAGGATGTGACATTCACTTTTCACATGATAATTACTCCTGAACGGTATAGCACATTGTAATAGTTCAAAAACCACCAGAAAGCAGAGAAATAGACCCCTTACAGTAGTCATTACAGTAGACCCAGGCACCCCAGTACTACGACCGTACAGTCACAGATGAGATTCAGAGGTGCGTCGAACCACTCTAACATATAAGTGAACGCACAGTACCGTGTAGATGACCGTTATTCCTGTCAAGGACGAGGACACCGGTGTCTTTAGATTGAGAAGAATATAAATTTAATAATGAAGAAAAAAGAAGCTGAACATACATTAAACATTAAAACGTGAAGGAACAAAACATTAACACATGCAGACATGATATAAGGTTATAACCCGGGAGAATCTCTCCAGAGATCTGTCGTCACACAGAAGTCTGGAACTATTCTGACCCAGTAAGATAGGGGAGCTTTGTTTAAAGACTTTGGTCACGTGCGTCAATCTGAGGCCTGTTCTTTGGCTACGAAAATAAGAACAAGGTCTTAACCTAAACATTTTCCTGATGGAAGGACGCCGGCCTTGCAGATGGTTTACAAAAGGTCAGAATGACATCAGTTTAGGAGCCTTATGGTCGGACCTTTCAGCTAGATATTAATTATAAATTATATATAATTTATATATGTATATA
>JBAMHX010030033.1:0-11829 GCA_037177515.1 Pseudomugil tenellus
AATTACATACCAACAATGCTTTCAAAGACCGACTTGAAGTTGAAAGAAGCTGCAGCGTTGCTCAGACCACACCATACGTCAGACGTGTGGCTGTATCCCTCACATTACATCATCAAGCTGCGACAGACCTACTTATATGCAGTACCAAATTTAGCCATAAGATGGCGACAATGACCAGGTCTACAGGGATAACGAAGTATAAACAAGAACTAGATATATATTACAGAACAAACAGAATAAAATTGCTTTCATAGTCACTATGGATAAGTACAATGATATTAAAAACAGATCCAGTGACAATGTAGAAATACACAATATAGACAGAGAAAATTGTGAAAAAAGGAAGGGGGGATTGTAAGGGGGAGACAAACAAGAAAGAAGTAAAAAAAAAAACAAAACATAAAAACAATGAAGACAAAAGCTGTGAGCTCCTGCAAGCCTGTGTACTACCATATTTTCACAAATATTGTGATGTCACAAAAGTGAGTATACCCCTCACTTTAATATTGTTATGTAATTATATATATTTTCATCTGAAAACATTTAAACTAAGCACCCAATTCACATATTGGGTTCTTAGTTTAAATTTCTTCAGATGAAAAGAGATTTTCACCTCAACACGATTCTATAATCTATATTAAAAAATCCAGTGAATCAGCCTTACCGGTTAGAAATCTCATGGGGCGGTTAAGAGATGAGACACCTGGGGACTCTATACAACATTTTGTGGCAACTGGGACAAAATCATACGGTTTTCAAACCAGAGAGTCAAAGAAAGTAGTTATGCGTGTGAAAGGGATAACTTTAAACACTAAATGCAAAGAGCTTATCACTTTTGACCGCATAAAGGGTGTAGTGGATGATTTTCTATCAGAACGCTCTGACATCTGTGTGATAACTGTCCAGCAGCACACAATTAGGAGAGATAAAAGTAGACTACTCCAGTGGAATTCAACATTTGATAAAAAATTTTGTTTGGTGTATGATAAAAGACGATTGCTAGCAGATGGTAGCAGTTTGCCATTCGGTTTCTAATTCTCTAGGTAGGGAGGAAACATCTACGTTTGAAAATAGATTGAAGACTCCTTTTTTCATGTTTGATCGTCAGCCCCTCAGAATTTGGAAAGACATTTTATGTAAATAATGTTTTGAGAAATTGTGAGCAGGTGATGGATTCAGTGCCTGATAATATTGTTTGAATCAACTCATGAATTGAAAAAAATAAAATTTGTTCAAGGAATGCCTGGTTCCTTTGAAAATCCAGTTGTTTCCCTCTGAGAAGAACAATCTGATTGTACTGAATGATCTGATGTTCCAAGGTCTGGACCATCCCAAAGTGGTAAAGATTTTTATACCATAACAACATGATTGTTATGGTATACCCCCGGTATACCCCCGTGAGGTCCAGTAATACCCCCCGGTATTACTGGACCTCACTCCCAACTGCCCAGAAAAGTTTAGGCTGAGAACAGCGTTTATTCCAGAGGTCCATTTCACAAAGCAGGTTTTCTGAAAATTCTGAGTTAGTTAACCCTGAAATTAGGCTAACTACAGGTTTTTGGTTTCAGGAAGAGGGTTTAAATAACCCCGAGTAATAGGGTAAACTCTTACTTACTAGCGTTACTGGTTTTCACTGCAGTCTCTAAAATATATTCATGTTTGCATCAAGCCGTAGACTTACATCAAACAAAGAAACAAACAAAACGCGCACACGCTTTAAAGTTTAAATTATATTTTGATAGTTCATATTTATTTATATTTTGTTTGCCAAGCCAATTGATAATATTGATGAGCGTGCATTGGACGTGCATGCTATTTTGAATAAATTATAATAAAAATTATAAAAACTTACACATTCACTCTCTGCAGTTATCACCCACACTGCCTGTCTCTCCTTTTACTTTTTTTCCTGAAACACATAAACACAGCATTATATTAAATAAGTATTCGTACTTTGAAGAGACTGTATTTTGACTTTATTCTTGACATTTCAAGTTTATTCTCATAGAAAAGAAGGGAGAAAGATAAATTATCCTCCACAAATATTTTATTTTCAGTGTGGACCTAATACTCTCCGTCATATAATCACCGTACGTCTGCATTAGAACTTCTAATTCCAGCAAGGAAAGAACAGAGACCTTTTTTTTCCAAGTGGTTGTCATGGTGACTCGTTTCTGGTTTCCATTGATGATGGCTTTTTAAAGTCTCGTCAGTCATTGTTAGCTCGGGTTGAACTAACTCAGTGTTAATAAAACCAACTCAGAACAGCTGTTGTGAAACGGAAAACTCAGAGTTTCTCATCGCAGGTTTTGTCAACTCAGAGTTATCTCTGGGTTTGTTGAACTCCCTTTGTGAAACAGACCTCAGGCCAGTAGGCTGTCATCAACACTGAAAAAAAAGGTCATCATGTCCGCACACATTAAAAAAGGAACATTCCTTTGATCACACAAGTGCTCTGAAACGCAAGGAGATCCTAAATGATTACTCAACGGATTTTATTCACACGATAAGCAAGATCGCACTTAATCTTTTGAGAGGAAATATTCCTTTAAAACCCTGTCAATTAAAAAAAAGAAAAAAAAAACAGAAGAAAGCTCACCGGATGCTCGCTGATAAAAAGACATCTCTGAAACACAAGCAACAGTTCCTCTTTCCTCTATTAGCAGCAGCTGTTCCTCTTCTGGGTGATATTATTTCCCATGCAGTGAGGAGATATTTTTTTACAATAAAAAATGTCTTTAAAGTCAGTAAGTCTGGTTTCACAAAAAATTCTTTGGACTTATAAAGAGAAAGAAAACATAAATCTAAAAAAAGAAATTTCACATCTATGTACTGCAAAAAACAACAAACTATAATAAACAGATTTTTAGATGTGAAAGTGTTTACAAGTGTCTTAGGGATAATGGGGTAAAACAAAGGGTCAAACTATTATATATAGATATATATCTATAAAAACTGCAAAAATAACAACTCGTGTTTTTGCAGCTTACACCTCCTACAGGCCGTTTCTATAGACTTTGCCAAAGATAGCGTGTGACTGATTTCTCCCACTTAAAATAAGACCAAAAGTGTTTGTACTCCTTTACAGGACTCAAAATAGTAAGGTCATCTTGTTCCATTAAAATCTTTGATACACCATGTGATGACATAAAGCAGTCCAACTGGACGTATGTGACAGAGTAAGATGATCTAATAGGACATTTACTTGGCACTCTTCCATCAGCAAGCTACCTCCGGAATAACAAAATCTCTCGTCTTTTCCACATAAAAAGTAAGTAACAATTGTGTGAATGCTGTCAAAAAAATTTTTAAAAACCGTTTTAACCAAACTTTTAAACTGAACTTTTAAACCGTTCCAGAGATATCACTGTTTAGAGAGCACTAAGTCGAGTATTTTGCAAGATATGATTTCCCCTAAAGTACCACCAGAGGGTGCTCGAGTACCACAGTTTGTGAAACGAGGCTCTACGTGGTTTTGTGTAAAATTAAAAGGAGACAAATCCCTACGACTCGAAAAAGGTAAGAGGTATAGGGCGTGTCCTTTTAAAAAAGCTGCAGAATGACTTAGACACACTGCAGGTGACACTGTGACAAAGAAACAAAGAAGCTCCAAAAATCTTCAGCTTGTAGGTCGAAACTCAAGCTGCTGTGAGACAGAAATAAAAGTTGCAAAATTGCGACAAGTAACATGGCTGAATAAAACAGGCTGTATCTGTAAATGTGGTGTCGGATGTCATTAATACTGTTTACCAGGAGATAGTGGACATGTGTGCCTGTAATATGAGCAGCAATTGTGGGCGTGGTTCTATTAAAAGTTTTCGAGTAAAAAGAGTTTGTAAAACAGCCTCCGGCGCGGCCAGTGTTGCCAACTTGGCAACTTTATCGCTAAATTTGGCGACTTTTCAAACCCCTTTAGCGACTTTTTTTCTTAAAGCGACTAGCGACAAATATAGCGACTTTTTCTGGAGTTATTGGAGACTTTTCTGGTGTTTTGTCGACTGCTTTAAAACACTTATAGTTCTGTAGTTGCTGTCACAAACGACCACTGGGAGCCCTGTATCACTATGAGGTGATCAGTTTCGCAGGCGGTGCAACCATGAGGAGCATGACGAGAGGACACCCGCAAGTATGCAGTCAAAATGAAAAGCGCATGTGCAAATCCGACAGTGACCCCACACCATCTAACAGAGCGGGAGGAAAAGTTTTTTACTGTCATGTCACTTCAGAATAATAATTGTACTTTTCTGACACACGGCCTCATTTACTCACCTCGGCCACTGCGCGCGGGCGCGCGTGTGTGTGTATGCCTCTGTGACACATGTCTCAGTCTAAGCAGCAAACTGAAGTACAGAAAGGATTGGGAATCAAACCCTGGCTTTAAAGCCATTTATTGGAAATTGTACAAGGTTGTTAATGCAAACCTCTGCAATGTAAAAAAACAAACAAACAAAAAAAAAACACAGGGCAACTTAAAAACACAACCAAAAAGCTTAGCTTTATCATAGTCCCTTATGTTTATCCCACCATGATATTCCTTTTATATAGCCTACAGTCATTTGTTATTCCTCTCCATTACATTACACGCAAAAGGACAAATATGCAAATTAGGCGATGGCGTCATTTAGCGATTTCTAGCGACTTTTAGAGCAGCCAATAGCTACTTTCTATGCTGAGGTGTTGGCAACAGTGGGCGCGACAGTTAAGCAGTGGTAGTAGTATTGACAGTAGCTAGGTAGAACAGAGCAGAGTGAAATAGTGTTTTTTTCTAGTTACTTTCTATGCCAAGAAGTTGCTTTACAGATACAGGCCAACTCCGATTCCAAGGAGGAAGAGATGAAATTGTCCAGTGAAGCAAAAACTGATTACAATGACGGCAAGTCCGTGTGCCATAGTCCACAAACAGTACATGGTAAAGCAGATGCTTCCCCTCAGCATGGCTGGAGTGGAAGTATTCTGCGAACGACAAAAGGAGATGTGGTCGAGGTAGCAGGGGAGCCCATAACACCCCGAATATAAGTGAATGTAGCAGGGATGAAGAAGCCTGCAATTGTCATGGCAGATGCGGGAGAAGCCGCGGGAGAAGCTGCGGGAAAAAACCCAACGCTAATGGCAGCAGAGGTGGTGTTCAACGCCGCACTGTAAATCTCGGCAGTTATGATATTGATGATGATGGCTGGCAGTTATTGAGAAAAGAGGAAGTGTATCAATAGAGGATGAGAAAATTTGATGAACCTGTTGGTTATTGTGGAAACAATCTGAGAAATTCTGAGCTTTTGATTTAATTTCTCTTTTCGTGAAAGATGAATTATAGAGGCTCGTCACAAATGAAACAAACAGATAGGCAGATAAGCAGTATCTTGAGAGGGAAATTTTGAAATCAAACCCCAGATGAAAGCTTTCATGTCACTTCACTTGTGCATGGGGTTTGTCAAAAAATCCGAAATTGAGGACTATTGGGCAGGCTTTTGGTAAACTTACACTCTTGGCTTTGGCAAAGTGATGGCAAGAAACAGATTTGAAAACATTCTTTCTTTCCTTCAATTAAATAATGATGACTGCATTGAGAGGGGCCAGCCATGTCACAATAGACTTTTCAAAGTGCACCCCGTAATTGACTTGAACATTTCGAGTTCTGTTGCTGTGTGTGGGCCACACACGGAACTTTCCTTGGATGAAATGACAATTGCATTCAGGGGAAGGTCAACATTGAATCTGTACAACAAAAAAAAAAACTGATAAATATGGCTATAAGGCATTTGTCTTGAGTGAAGCAAAATCAGGGTATGTATTACAGTGGTGCGTCTATGATGGCAAAAATACCAGCAATGAGGACAATTTAGGGGCAACATACCATATTGTTCATCAGCTGCTGGCCCAGCACAGTGGAAAAGGGCATGAGGTGTACATGGACAGCTACTAAACATCCACACCATCACCTTAGCTAGTGAGTTAGCTGATAAAGACACCGGAATGTGCAAGACAATGAACTGCATTAGTAGAGGGATGCCAAAGGGGCTGAAACCAGCACAATTGCCTCTGAAAAGGAGAGATGACCCAGTATTTATGCGCATGATAAACAGCTGGCTTGTGCTTAGCATGACACAAAGCGTTTCACTCTGCTGTCCATGATTCATGAAAACACAGTCACCCAAAAACCGATGAAGACAAAGGAAAATGTGACTGGGTTCCGTCAAATTACGAAGCCAGTGTGTGTGGACAGCTACAACTCCTTTATGGGAGAAGTTGAAACATACCTGTTCCCACACAGATCCAGAAAATGGTACAACCACATTTTTTATGTGGCTTTGAGCATCAGTGTGGTCAATGCGCACATCATTTATACAGATTGTAGTCTTGGTCCCACAAACCACTGAAGGCCTTTATTCAAGACATTATAACATCTTGGCTTGAGGGCTTCTCCAAAAAGGAAAGCAAAAAAGGAGGACGTCCTTCAATGCAGCAGGGACAAATGCCACAGAGGCTCACTGAATGACACTGGCTCTGTAAAACAGACGAACGTCCGTATTGTATTGTCTGTTCAGATCGCACCTGCCCAAATGGCAGTCAACAGACACACTTCAGGGGCCGTCAGTGTGGAGTAGGTCTTTGTGCTGTACCTTGCAATGAAAGATACCACAAAATGAAAAAGTACAAACAGTGCCATCTTGATCATTGAAGGTCTTTGAAAATAACACAATTTCATATTTGTACCAACCAGTAGTAAAAGATCACAGAAATTGGATCAGTGAATTTATTTCTTTGCCAAATTCCATGTCATACTAAAGACATTCAGATTGATATTCAAATTTTTTTGTTTCATTATTATTGTTTTTTTTAAAGAAACTTCTATAATTTGAATTTCCCTGAAAAGGGGTAAGTTCGAAGCAGCATACCACATCCACAAACAAGGCATAAAGGCTGAACACATGGTTAGGTGTTAGATCAGCTTTTTACCCATTCCTTTACAATTTTGTCAAAATTGTACTCATACTCATATTCACTTAAAATGTCAGTGTTGTTGTTTTTATCTACACTGTACACTCTTCTGATTAATCCTAGTTTTGTACAGGATTCTCTTAGCAGGTGAGTCTTTTTATTATCTGGAATTCTAGCTCAACCTCTTTGTCTTTGAAAGCACACTTAAGCTTTGTCTTGCCCTTTATTGCTATCTTGTGACCACAGTAGGTTATTAGTTTACATCCTGAATGACTCAGCACTGTGTTCTTGTCTGTGATTTTCTTAAAGTCTCTCATTGATAGCACGTTGCACTCTGCTTTGTAAATTTTACGATTAGCACACAGTTGTTTATTTTGAGCTCTTGAGTCTGTAAAGGCTTCATTATTCTTCAACTTACTCTAGCTTAATTCATCAGAAGGTGCTGTCTATATCAGATTTCCTTAAGAGAATCTCTGTCCCAGCTGCCCGAGAGAGGCTGAGTCAGACTCACCGCGCTCTTGCAGACTCCAAGAATCCCCGGGTCTATGGGCAGGGTTATTGGCACCCAGTATCAGCCAGACATAGTCCCAGATGCCAAATTATTGCTCAAAAGTAAAGTTTATTAAAGAAAATGCAAGTAGAAACAACCAGAGTAGACAGCCAAAAGAACCAGGACCGGACTGCCCCTCCTTACTCCAGCCAGTCTTTTTAATCAGCCCACTGCTCACTGACTGACGTCATTTTCCAATACACACACACACACAGAAATAATTCACTCTCCACATACTTGGCAATATTAACCACATTTTCCCTGATCTTGTGCAAACTGCTTATCTGACTGGAAACAGATGGTACTTGTTTATCACAGGCGAACTTAGTCAGAAAGTACATGATGACCTGGTTGAAATCTGAACTCTTTCCACTACAAGTCCATTTTATATCAACATTGTCCACTGTTGTGACCGAATGCAACTGAAAACTTGCACCTGTTTGCTTACTTGGTTTTAGCTCTATACAACCCAAAAACATGAGATCACCAGTTCTAGTTTTATTTCATGTATCTTTTTTCCAGTTTTCTTGTGCTTTTGTGACCTGCACATGCGGCTGAAGTGGTTCTTTAGTTTATATTGATTGCATATTTTTCCATATGCTGGACACTTTTTTCAGGTCATAAAAGAAGCCACATCTACTACGTTCTCCATTTTCTTTGCTGTTCTAAAGCTGTTTTTTATTAATTGTTTTCATTTTGGTCATGTTTATCTTGTTCACGGCTACATCTGCCTCCTTATGTAGTGCATTCATGTGACTTTGTGTGACCTCATTGGCTCGACAGATGTCCACAGCTTTTGCCAGATCTGTCTCCCTGAGCATCCTAGCTCTAAGAGAATCACTTATTATGCCACAGACTACGGTATCTTTTATCAATTTTTCAGGTCATTAGCATAAGCATCAATTGGCTCACTTGGCCCTTACACTTGGGTGAAGAACACATGTCTTGGGTAGGTTATGTTTTTCTTCTAACTCAGAGTTTTCAATAAACCTGCTTTGTGAAACGGACCCTTAGTCTGATTTTATGATTTTCACGTGTGTTTCGTTTTGTTTGCTGATATTTAAACCCCCAGATTTTCTGTTCAAGTAGTGGGTTTATTGGGTATTTAATCCTGGTTCTTGCAGTCCTGCCTCTAGTTGGTCTGTCCATGCATTTGCATCCACACCGGTGTATCCTACTAGTTATGACTTTTTTACATTAAATTGAGGAGAAACAGAGAACTTGTGAGGAATATATGTATGATATGTCAGTTTTAGTTTTAATTCGATGGGGGAAATAAGTTGACTTGCGGGTTTTATAAGCCTCATAAATTTGTCCCACACAATCATATCAGAGGATTTATTTTCCTTTTGGTGCAAAGAGCACAAAGGAGTGCCACATCTGTAAAAGGAATTGCTATGCTGCTATGTTTCATGTTAGTACTGCTGCTTCCTGCTATCTGCAAACATAAGCTGAACTGTAGGATTTCATGCTGGACCCTGTACGTGGGGTAGGCAGTTCATTTATTCTGCAGATGATAAAGTTGAATATTGTAAACTCTTTCTGTATTTCACAAAGTTTCTTAAGTTTGGTGTTTCTTAAATATGCAATACTAGGTGATTGAATAAAGTTTTTTCATTGTTGTTTTTCAGCATCAGGAATCAGCATTGATCTTTTGAGATATGATATGAGATATGATGTACTTCTAATGTACACTTAAATGAAACCATTTTCTAGAAAATGTCCAATAAGAAATGAGAAAATTTGTTCTACCAGACGATTTGTTGTGATCAAATGACCTGATGAAAACATAAATCTTCTTATTTTCATTTGATGAAAGCTGTAGTTTGGTCACTGAAGGGCAGATTTCATGCATTCATATATTCATATATTTCATATATTCATATATACTCAGCACATATTTAACCCAGAGTCCACACTGAAGAGCATTTAATAACATGTCCCTGTAATCCACATTTGACCCTAAAAATAACTGTTAAAATGTAATCATGAGCCAAATCTTCCCAAGCTGTTCTGCCAACTAGGAGGACTGTAGGACTTTTTCTGATAATGTCATCACTGAACTGGTTACTTTCCCAAACACCCTACAATGTCTGGTTCATCACAGAAGCATGTTTTCAGCAACAGCTTTGTGACATAATGGTGCATGTTGGAAGTTAAACATTGACCTGGATCAGTTTCCTGCAACTAAAAGGAATCACGGAGGCGGGTTCATATTAGTGTGGACATGTAGCTCCTTCATTCATGACCAGAGACAAAATATTTCCAATATAAGGTAAGTAAAACTAGAAATTAATCAATTAGAACTTCAAAAGCATATTCAAAATAGTGTGTTTAATAGTTTCTTAATAATTTTGTTGCTAACACAGAAACACAAATAAACTTTCAGGTGGTTGTAACAACAGCACAAACGCTTAACAAAACTTATTAGTTTATTAAAAATTCAACACATAGGCTTGTTAGAACTTTATATCAAAGATTACAGACAATGTATTTTCTTTTTTAGTTTTAATTTATCTGATTTGGTCACAAACGAACAAATTAAACTTTTCCAGATTCTATATCCTAAAGTCCAAAGTCTGGACATGAACTGACATTTAGATGAAGTAATAATGTTCCCAATAAAACTAAAGATAATGATTAATCATTGTGGACTATTAACCCTCTGAAAATTAATATCACACATTTCCTACATTTAGATGTAGGAGCTATTTTATGGTTGGGGACATTTATGCACCCATTTCATTTCTTCAAATCTTTAAACGGAAAGCAGAATATGTTTGCTGAGATTGAAATACAAACACAAATTTGAGTACAGTAAATGAGTTAAGTTCTACAGACCTGAAGGTCAATATGTGATCTGAGCTGCATTATTAGTCTGAAACCTTTTAGAGAAGCTGCATACACTAATAACAAGGAACTGAGGCTACAATTGTCAAAAACTCAACCCCTTTCAGCTGAACATTCTGTCGGTAGACTCAGACATTGATGGAAAGATCATAAAAGCATGGATTTATCCTGCCTTGGCAGAATGCAACAGGTATGATATGGCTTACAACTACAATCGACTTGAGTATTGTTGTTGTCCATCTCTTTATGACCACAATGTAGCATCTTCTAATGCATGCTTCTAGAAGAATAATGCACCAAAGTTTAAATAATCACCAACATGACAATAAGTCTTCTGTACTCCAGTGGCCTCCGCAGTCACCAGGGTCCCGTCTTACATACAAACACTGCATGTAATACAGACACATTTTTAGGGATATTTTGTGATTTATAAAAGCATGAGCTTGAGGGAAAATTTTTCCACTTTTGACCATGCTGTACATAAACAATCTGGAGAAACGGGAAATGATGATACCCACGGCAGAAAAATAAAACCAAATAAATTATGTGATGTAAGATTTCTGCAAAATCTAATAATAACTTTAAAATAAACTGTTGTACATTAAAATTATAAGGATTATTTGACCATGTCATTTTAATTGTGCATACTGCACACTTTATTTATTCTCCTGTTGTTGGCGTCACTGTTTTCCGCTTCTCCAGATATTGTACATACGATAAAATCAGAGTTGTCCTGAAAGTAGTTACAGTCTCCCACAAAGTTATGTTTTTAAAAAAATCCCAAAAGTTGACTATATTTTGCATATACCAGTTTTTGTTCGTAAGGATTTTGTAAATGAGGTCCTGATCTCAATCCAACAGCTTTAGGGTTTGGTGGAAAGGGAGATTATCATAATGAATGTGGTGGATCTGTGTGATGCTTCATGTCAATATGGAGAAAAACCTGTGAGGACTGTTTTCTCCTTTCTTTTCAGTCTATTAATTAAAAAGTGGGTTCATCTCAGTGCTAGCAGGTGGACTTGACGAAGAGGACGACCCGGTACAAGAAGGTGGGTCAGCAGCAAACAGTTAGCTTATTTCCAACAGATTTTCATTATTGTTCAGAGGCTCAATGTCCTCACTGCAATAAAAACATAATGATAAGTTTGACTTTTTTTCAACTAAAACAACTTTAAATTGATTTTTAATCTAACCTAATCTTTGTTTAGATCAACAGCCAACTAGATCTACAGCTTGACTTCTTTTTGATACCAGCAGAGTGACAGTATGGCTTCAGCATCCAGTAAGTCCAGGCAGAATGAACTGCATCCCTCCATTATTTTTAGGTTTTTGCTGAAGACTTTGAGTAAAAACAACATTTTCTAAATAGGAAAATACGGATACATATTTATACATAAATACAAGAACAGTAGATATATCCTGATTGAGGAAATGATAATTGTAAGAATGTTCAAAACAAGCTTATTCTTCATTAAAAATATGATTTATCAATG
>JBAMHX010030034.1:0-11824 GCA_037177515.1 Pseudomugil tenellus
CTACATGACATTCTAATTCTATTCTTAGCATAATTACTTCTTAGCATCTAAGCGAGATAAAATGGATAACTAAGCAAACACAAAAATCTAAATAACAATTTCTCTAACAGCTGCAAAGTTAGTCTGGGGAAATTGCGTTGTCGCCCAGCTGGTCCTTGTTGAAATTGCACAACAACAGTGTATTTGTTCCTCACATCTTTCTCTGAATGAAGCAGTCTGTGCAGATGTGTCAGCTCCACTAGAATAGCCGGAGAAACACTTTCTTGATTGGACAAAGCATTTAAAACTACAAGTTCTTGAGTACAAACAAAATCCAAGAAGTCCAGATATAGAAGCATACGTTCTAGAACATGTTCCAAATGAAAGCAAAGCCTTCCATAAATGTGATTTAGAAGAATTTCCTGGAGGGAAAGAGGGAAGAAGAGAGAGAAAGGTATAAAATACAGAGATGTTTTCCTCAACCAAAATATCTGATTAAATTAAGGTCTAAATGAGCACATTTATTTTTATTGCTGTTAGCTGTATCCTCTGCCAGCTGTATCTAAAATGACTCACTCATGAGTAAACCAAGTTCATCTGTCATTATATTAACAGTTTGTAAAAATTGTCAGCATGATTATTTAATTCAATTTTATTTATATTCGATTCTACAGTCATTTAGCAGATGCTTTTTATGCAAAGTACATCAGGGAATAAGGACAACACAAGCAAGAAATCAACAAGGGACATCATAGATAAGTGCCAGACTGCTAACAACAGGTATTGTCCTGAAAGACTTGAGACAATTTCTATATATGCATAAAAAATATAAATTGTCTACTGGTCAGCTAGCTGGATAGATCTCTCTACATCAAATAGAAGAGGCAATGAAATGCACCTTGAACAGCTGAGTCTTAAGCTTGGTCTTAAAAGTAGTTAAGGACTCTGGAGACCGGACATATAGCCTGGCATCACAACAAAGTCGTTTTAAGGGCGTTACATACAGTTAATTACACAGCAGCAGACATAACGCATGATAAACACAATTAATGACTACACTAAACTAAGCAGCTCCAGCAGACCACAAATGTTTATAGACAAATAAAAAAGTGAAACATTACAAATAGCTCTAATATTATTTCTTATTAATTTGTTGGTATTATCCATTTTTAAAACTATGTCAGAATAATCCATATTATGTTTACACATATTAACAGAATTGTGGGATGGATCTGCCATATTGACGGACTTAACAGTGTCTGGCAGTTTTTTTTTATCTATGTGTTTATTTAGAAAAATAAGTCATCTTGTGCTTATTTCATACTATCAAATTAAATACAATTATGAAAGGGAACTGGGGTTAGAAATTGGAGGCAGAGCAGATAAGTAACTGAATGGGGTTTGTATATAAAGAACTGTTTGGGCTTGGCTGCATTTGCAATGTGTCACGTGTAGGGATGAGAGAGCAGATGAGGTGGTAAAACTGAAAATGTTTCACTGGCTTAAGTATTTGAACAGAAATCGTACTGAGCTGGATAAGACACCCATGTACAGATGAGAACATCACTTTTAGATTGTGATGTCTGTTTTCTGTTTAACACGAGTTCCAGTTTTGTTCTGAAACACATTCAGTTACATCATTCAAGAATGTTTAATTATATCAGATATTTCAAATTGTAACTGACATCTGATCCAATAAGTATTTTTAGTATCTTGTTTCTACAGCGCTTTAAGACATTCAAATTGCTTTACATTGTAAGCATTAATTATCTATGATTATAGATGATATAAATAAGCTAAATGTGTAACCACAGCTACCCTGGAGCAGACTGTTGGTACGTGGCATTCAATCCGCGCCAACAGCCTCTCCGACCATCACCGACCTTTCATGCACCTGGAGTGCAGGACACACAACGACAGTTTTATTATGAGAGTAGGATTCGAACCGCAAATTCCGTTAAATGGCTTTAACACCTGAGTTACGACCACCACGGGGAGGTGCCTAGTAACTCAGGGATTGGATCCAAGTCAATATTTGATGTAATATAGCTGGTTCCCTCTATAAGGCTGTTGTTATGAATTGTCTGATCTCTGTGAAGTGCCTTGAGACGACATTGTCATTAAATGGCGCTATACAAATAAAGTTAAATTGAATCTGAACTGTGTCATGGAATTAACCGTTTTAACTACATATAAAAAATAAATACTCACCGAAGAAGAAGTTTGTGCTGCTATCCTTAGCTGTCCGAGTCCACGACAACCGTTACCGCTCATAAGCCAGCGGTTACTGCTGACCACCAAACCAAAGCGCCCGTGTCAGGTGACTGTTGGAACGTGACATGATTGTCTGAATCCTGGTTCAATATCATCATGAATTGATTAGTTATCCCAGTGGCCCGGATATCCCAGTGCCGTTTCTGACTTCGAATTTTATTTGGCCTGTTGAATTTGGCCACCTGAACTTTTTTCGTTTGAATTTCTTTTATCTCCGCATTTTGACTCTTAAATTTTAAAAAACTGAAAACATAGTAGTCAAAAGAAACTATTAAAAAATATGAAGTATTTAATTCAGATTTAAACATTTCAGGCATGTTAATTTGCTGCATAAAATTCTGCTGCTTGAAATTCAAACACTTATAAAATTCAGAATCTGGTGGAAGAGATTAACTTCCATACTCCTGTTCCAGGGGCCTAATTTATCAACCGTTCTTACGCACAGATCAGTGCGTAAGTGCGACGTACGATCATTCCTGCGCAAAGTCTGGGATTTATGAAGTTGTACTTGAACTCAGGAATGTGTGTATACACACAGCTCCAACCATGTGTACGCATAAAACCTAGTGGTAGAATAATGAAACTGAAAACAATCCCGGTTTCACTGCACGTGTGAAGCAGTGAGATCCCTGTGTAGCGGATTTAGTACTTCTGCATGCGTTGTGTTGTTCAGAAATCACGACGCTCTTCCCGGTTGAGTCTCCGACGCCTCTTTATTGATATACTGGCTGGATGTTAACATAAAAAAAAGGTCCTCAGCTCCCACAGTCGCAGCTCTGCCACACACACACACACACACGAGTCTTGCTCATCACCGACTGTGGCAAGTTAGCTACACATTTTAACAGAGTAAACATTTTATACAAAGAAACAGCAGGTACCTGGATGTTAACATAAAAAAGGTCGTCAGCTCCCACAGTCGCAGCTCTGCCACACACACTGGAACAAAATAAAGTGCACGTCTCACTGTTAAAACGACCCTGCACAAGCTAGAACAGTCACGGTAACGGAGCACAGAAGAAGCTAACTTACCACTCTTGCTCATCACCGACTGTGGCAAGTTAGCTACGGGGCGCAAGAATTAGATCTACAGGGGTTCGTGCCCGAGACGTTCAGGTCCTCACAAAACATAGGAATTCATAACCCCCATCACAGCAAACAGCAACAACCAAAAACCGAATAACACAATGAACACAAATAACAGTGACAAAATTACAGTTAATGGCAAGTGGAATCATTAACAATAAAACTCCGTTACACCTGCATCAATGATGTTCCACGATGATAAATGAACAAATACCTTCACTGATTGGTGGTGTCACAAAGACAAATTTGCATAATTACTCTGAAAATTGATAAACGACAGCTGTGTCAAGTGTACGAATTGTAGGCTCGTGCCCTGGCTCATTTAGCTCTACTGGAAGACGAGGCAAACCGTGCTCTCCACAGGAGGCTTATTTTCAGGGACCGTACTGACCTTCTTGCTGAAAGCACAGAATGGCTACCGAGTAGGTACCGCTTCCCCAAATACATCCTGCTGGAATTGTGTCGGAAATTGGCGCCCATGTTGGCGCGACAAACAAAACGCACCAGAGCCGTCCCAGTGCACATCCAGCTCCTGTCCACTCTGGGATTCTTGGCCACCGGGACATTCCAGCATGAGATCGGGGACATATGCGGTATTTCGCAGACATCACTGAGCAGGATCATGCCAGTGGTGTTGTCTGCCATAATGTCCCTGACTCCGACATATATTCAGTTTCCATACGTACAACAGCAGCAAGCAGATGTGAAGCGTGGATCCTATTCCATCGCAGGATTTCCCAACATAATAGGAGCAATCGACTGTACTCATGTAGCACTAAAAGCGCCCCCACACAATGAGTTCAGCTATGTAAACAGAAAAGGATTCCATTCCGTCAATGTCCAACTGGGTTTTTTGGAGTTTTTCCTTACCGTGAAGGAGGGTCTAAGGACAGGAAGTCCGGGATCTGTTTAGTTTAATATAGTCACTAATTGTGTGTATTGTTAGTTATGTCTATTGTTCTCTTTACCTGCATGTGAAGCCCTCTGAGACAACTTGTTGTGATACTGGGCTATAGAAATAAAATTGAATTGAATTGAATTGAACTCATCTGCGATTCAGACATGAATCTACTAAATGCTGTTGCTCGTTGGCCTGGAGGGACGCATGACTCATTCATAGTGCAGAACAGCTCTGTGGGTGTGCGTCTCCAAGCAGGGGATGTAGAAGATGGATGGCTAATTGGTGAATGTTACCATCCCTGAAACATGTGTCTCTCACTAAAACACCTATCCGTAGGTGATCGGGGTTATCCGCTGAAACCATGGCTAATGACCCCTGTTGCAAACCCAGTGACGCCTCAGCAGCAGCAATACAACCGGGCTCATGCGCGCTCCAGAAGCACCATTGAGCGCACGATAGGCCTGCTTAAAGGTCGATGGCTGTGCCTGTCCAGCGCAGGGGGTACACCGCAGTATTGCCCGGAAAAGGTGTGCCATATTATAATAGCCTGCTGTGTGTTACACAACCTGGCAATCAGGCAGGGCATCCCTCTGCAGGACGCACCCCGACCTGATGAGCCCATGCCTGAAGCAGATCATGTGCCACCCCCAAATGCTGCTGCCATCCAAAGAAGAGAGAGGATCATACAGCTTTATTTATTTAATGATTGTGTTGCACATTCGGCAATCTGTTTGAGTGATTCATTTATTTGCTGCAATACATTTGTAATGGTGGCAAGCTGATCCTTTATGCCTGTTATTGCAGTGATTGTATGGTGCTGGTTCTGCAGCACGGCCTGGGTCAGCAGGCCTTGGTGTACCATGACGCACCGAATGTGGTCTGGATGGCTCCGGCTCCTCCTGTTCCACCGGCTCCACCGGCTCCACTGGCTCCACTGGCTCCTCCTGGGTGTCTGCTGGGATGGATGGAATTTGGAAAGCACGTCATTCCGACATTTTCATTCCTTATGTTCATAAGAGCGATGCTTTAAAGATGCGACACCTGTAAATAAACGCTTGCAAACAGCACTGTGTCCTTTTTCAACCTGCCGTGTCGTTCATGACATTACGACTTCATGACCTTTCTCTTGAAGTCACATGAATGGACAAATTACAACATTAATATACCTGCGATGTGTGATGGTCCAGCTGGAGCTGCTGTGAGAGTATCGGTGTCTCCATCCTGTATTATGCCAGACAGAACAGTATTTCCAATTATACTGGCAACACGGTCATCTGTGGGTGAAAGTGTTAGTTGTGTTTGTCCTCCTCCGGTTGCTCTTATTTGTCAATCCTTTTTTTGGCTTGTAGTTTTATGTCACACCACTTCTTTTTAACTTCATGTAGTGATCGCTCCTCCAGTCCCACAGCGTTTATTGCAGATGTAACCCTCTCCCAGGCAGTGTCTTTTTGTTGGTTAGACCAGCATTCAGACATCCAAACAGTTGGTTTTCTTTTGCCTCCACTTCATTGAGGAGCACCTCTACCTTCATCTCCGAGAAGTTTCTTTTCTTTGCTCTTGTTGTCATGTTTGCCAGGGACAAACAGGCAACCCACGTGCATTGTGAATGGACCTGTTCACACCATATATGGGTAATTGGAGGCGTTTCTGTATGCAAATGACCTCGAACGTGAACGAGCACGGTGGTTAAGCACAAGTGGGATTTATCAACATTGATTACTTCCTGATGAGCGTACGACAGGTGTACACACGGTTGATAAATACCGATTTTTCTGCACGTACACACATCGTAAATCTTGTACGCAAGACACAACATACACATGTTTCTACGCACTGTTGATAAATTAAGCCCCTGAACTGTCTCCATGCTCCGAATGTGAGCTAATTACTCTCCTGCTTGATCTGCAGCTCGGTTCGCCAGAACTCCTCTTCCTCCATCTCAGTATCATTTCTTTCATCCTCCAAGTTTCCTCGTCACTCGCCTTGCCAGTAGCTTCCCAGTCTTGCAGCTCTGCCTTGCAGCCCAGCAGACGGCTCTCACACCGCCTCGCTGGGACTGTTTGGCAGTAAACGGTTATTCTCTGCTCCATACTGCAGACATGACGGGAGGCATTAGACCAGGTGCGGGTCCTGTTCTCCATCGTAAATTGATCACCATGGACATGAAGCCAACTTATGTTGGTGTTGCTGAGGAACCACATGGTGAGACCCCATCTTCCAGAGGATCGGTGGAGTAGACGCTAGGCTTTGTCTTCACTGGGTTGAGACGACAAGCCCTATTGGACATTGTCCCCTTTCTAACCAGCTGCGTTGCCACCTAGTGGGGATCAGGCTGCTCCAGAATCCTCTTACAGTGGTTCTAGTGGATCCAGGAGGGGCGCTCAGCAATCTTGACGGCTGTGGGTGTGGTTAGCCCAGTTGTGACGCTTCAGTGCTTTGATCAGGATCATAGATCAGGATCCAGTCACCAGGACAGAGTCTGTAACACAGGATCAGAAAAGACTGGGAGATTATTGCATTCATGCTTTTCCTTAAATATTGTAGCCATCCAGTCTGCTAGTGTATTTTCTGTCATTTTTAATCAGTGTGTTCACCCCTGGCAGAGGGAAACTCCTCCCATACACCATTTCAAATGCAGTGGGGCTTCTGTTACAGCCTGCTTTAGGAAACTGTCCCCTCTCGGGTCTCAGTCTTCTCTGTGCGTTATGTATCTTTATGCAAAATCAGAAAAATCTATATTCTATTTACAAGTGTTACCCTCCCCCCTGTTTGACACGTATTGTCAAATTTTGTGGAATAAGTGCTGCAGCATGACACAAAGATTTGGGTTTTCCATCAATGTGCTGGATATTGGGGATCAGCTGTGGTTTGTGCTGAATTGGACGCTGAGTTTTGTGTATTTGTGAGTCAAAGTTATGTCCTGTTGTGATGTGAGGGTTTGTCTAGAGTACAAAGTGAGTAACTGAAGAGGAAACATGTTGTATCTAAGCTTGCCTGAAAAGAGACTGTGTTAAGGTCAGTGGATGAAGCTTGCAAATTTATCATCCTCATGTTAGAGAAAAATAAAAACAAAAATGGAAAATAAAATTTAATATGAGTGATAATGTGCCCTAATGTAAGCTAATATCACTTGTTTGAATGGTGATTAGAAAGACCTTGTTTTCCATAAGATTGCTCCACAGTATCATTTAAAGTTTACAGGATGGCTTAGAGAAGTTTTTGCATTTTTAGACTTATTTCTTTGTTTCAATCTGTAGCTAATTTAAGTTTTTTTTTTTTTGCTTTGGTTTTTTGGTGTTGCTGTCCTGTAAGCTCATCAGTGTTGTGGATCATGCTGGTAATTTAGTGAAATGTGAGAGTTGTCACGTGTTAGTGGTCAGAAGAAAAGAACCATAAACAACCAGCTTGTCCAGTGATAATCAAGCCAACTGGTATTTTCATCCGAAAGAGATGAAAATGATCAAAAGTAATAACATATAAAATACACAAAGGTTAATTAGTTATAAGTACATTAAGCAACCATTCTTTTTCATTGATATCTCATGTGTTAAGAAGAAAAATGCAAAAATATATCTCATAACATAATTGTTTCCTTTTTTTGTTCAATAATATAAACCAACATAAAAGTTTATAAAATAGGTTTCAGCAGTGAACGTATGTAAATTTCGTAAATCTATAATTATTAAATCCCTGGAATGTATGTTTTGTTTTTCATTGCGTTGAATTAATCAATCTTTTAGGATCAACGTTCTTATCTACTTATTTAAATTGCACAATGATTTAAAAATAGTTTGTGAACCGATATCCTTGTGAAAAAAACACTTAAACGATTAACTGTGTGTGCGGTTTTCCGCTTGATGTCATCATGCCTCTGTTTTGCCAGATACATGCGAGGTGATAAACTGAAGAGTACAAACATTGCCAATCAATAAATAGTCACATCTTTCTTTCTGCAGAAATGAAAAAGGATACTTTCTGTTTTGTTTAACTGTTTGACCTAAATAGTTATGACACAAGTAATGTAATAAAATGGTGTATGTCATGTAATAAATACTTCCATTGTTGTAATACTTTCACAGGATTTCACACATTACCTGCAGAATAGATCATTACTTAAGCAGGTGTAAATAAACTAGTCAGTACTTTATTAAAACACTCGGAACGTTTTAAAAGAAATTTAGAAAAGCATTATCATTATTAGATAATGGCTTTAACAGAAATTTCTCACACTTCTGTGTTGGTCAGAGGAAATGCAAAGCAACGACTTTGTTGCGATAACCCATGTAAGCAGAAGAATTGTAAGATGCTGTGCTTCACTTAATATTAGGTCTCCACCCAGCAAATCACTGTTAGTTAATGACTTCGTCATTTATCACCATATAGATTTACTTTTTGTAACAGAAAGATGGTTTTCTTAATGACACAGCACCCCCCCCCTCCCCCTCCCACCCACCCCCCAGTTTAGTTTTATGAATAAATGTCGAACTGGGAGAAAAGGAGGCAAAAGCTGAGTCATCTTTAAATGTGACATGAGGTTTAAGGTTCGTCATGTCCAATTTTTCTTCTTTGTATCAGTTTTTACTGGCTGCCTGTCTCTTAATGGTTTAGGTCCAAAATACACCAGAGACCTCTAGACCCGGTATGAACCCACTAGACCCCTCAGGTCATCTGAATCTGGTCTTTTATCAGTTTCCAGAGTCAGAACGAGACAAGGAGAAGCTGCATTCAGCTTCTATGCTCCACATGTCTGGAACAAACTCACAGAAAGCTTCAGATCAGCTGAAACACTCAGTTTATTTAAATCCAGGTTATAGACCATCCTTATCTCAGCTGCATTTCAATAATTAAAAAAATAGATATATATTTTACCTGAAGCTTTTATGTTTTGTAATCTTAAATTAATCATGATTTTAATAACTTCCAATCTTTTTTTTAATCTTTCTTGCTATATTGTTTTAATGATCTGTAAAGCACCTTGAATCACCCTATGTTGAATTGTGCTACAGAAATAAAATTTGCCTTGCCTATAATGCAAAACAAATTACATGAGAGACTAATTCAAACACATTCTGATATTGAAGGGAAAAAACCAAACAACTTCATTATGTCTACATTCCACACTTCATCTATTTATCTATTGATACATTACTTTCTGTGTTAACTGGGCATTGATGGCTGTATAGTCATTAGGGCGCACGTCCTGTATAATCATGCACATTCCAATTCCTGCTTTGTCCATATTGTGGATTTATTCAACCAGGTTGTTGTTGTAGGTTTTGTGGATTGGTGCGACATTCCCTGGCAAAATGTCCTGATTTGTGGCAATACCCTGATCATCATGCCCTGATTGTCTACCTGAACCCCCCCTGTCTGCCACGTCTTCTATGGCCACCTCGGCCTCCTGGCTTCACTCTGAAGTTTTGCGCCACTGCAATCATATCTGGTTGGACTACAAAATGGACTGGAGCTGGGTCACTTTCTGCCATTTTGTGTGCATAAGTGGCATATTCTACCGCTGCTGATGTTTGACTCTTGATCACTATAGCTGTCGGTTGTACTGTGTCTGCATCCCTATCTCTGTTTGTCTGGTTCTGGTGCCTCCATCTGCATCATCCTACTGCAGTCTCTTCATCTGATATTGCTATGGCATTAGTACTTTCAGTTTTGGCTCTATCTTCTGCTTCTTATTTCTCTTCTCATCTCTGCGCTATGCTTCTTCTAACCAGAGGTCTGAATATCTATACTGTTCTTCTGATCTGTCCTTTTTGGATCTATTCTTTTCCTTAGATTCTAACTTACCAGAAAATCCATGTTTCTTATTCCATCTCCCTGCGACTTTCCCTGCTCCTTCTTTTTGACCTTCCATGTACTTTGCATCTTCCCCCCACTCATTTTTTCCCATTTCTATCACACATTATGTTTCACAAGAAAGTTCTTTGGCACGAGATCAACTATAGGTTTATGACCGCGCCCTTCCACTGCATCTAAAACGCAGCGGCAGTCATTTTACGGTATGAAAACCAACCTGTTGAAATCACCAATATGTCTTTTCTTGTAAATAAAATAAAAATATGACAATTCTGAATATCCTGGATGATCAGAAAAGTCCACACATACCCATCACATTCACACTGGTAATGACAATCATTTTATTTGGTCAAAATGCATACAACCAACCCAATAGAGCGCCTTGGGCTTTAGTTACACAACAACGGGAAAAACGCAACACATTTTACTGCTTTTGCGTTTCTGCCACCATTCGGACCGTTGTCATCTAAACACAGCCCCAGACCTCCTCGTTACTATCCGTTCAGTGGATAAGCCTAATACTTCTATAGCACTTTATCTAAAAACTTATCGGTCTGTCTCACAGAATTCAACCCGTGGACTCGTTTTCACAAAACCTATGTTTTGTGGATGTCGACAGTCTTCCGTGGTGGCCTATCAGTAATGGAGGTGGGTCTCCCCCCCGGACTCCGGCAATCAAAGGACCAAAAATGTTAAGGAGAAACTTAAATGAGATGCAGACACAGTAGTATAGTTTTACTCGCAAGGGTAGACACATTTGTTAAATGATTTACCCAGAGCAGTGGACACAATCTTTATTTATACCACACAAGACAGTCACATAAATCAGTTAAGCTACAGCCTGGCTCCTGTTTATCCAGAAAGAAGATGTAAGTGTGCGTGTGTGTAGACGTCATAGATGTATGTTATGTGTACGACCTTCGATTATGATAAAAAATCTTTGTTCCAGTAATTATGCTACGTAAGTCCATACCAGCTTCAAGTCAAAATCACCATAACACACTTTATTATGGAGAGGGTGTGAAGAATATTCCATCATCTTCATCAGCTTGTGCAGCATTCTCTTTTGTATGATCAGCTCCAGCGGCTCCAGAGTTAGTCCGATCAAAGAACCAGCTCTCTTGATCAGTTGATTCTCTTCAAGTCTCTGGTTGTGATGCTGCTGCCCAGCAGATCGCTGCAAAGCTGATTGCACTTTCAACAACAGACTTGTAGAATATGTGCAACATTTTGGTGCAGACGTTAAAAGATCTCAGCTTCCTTAAGCTGGGCAGACACTGTGCGATATTTTTGTCGTGGATAGTCAGCGCCTGCTCAAACTGTACGAGTGAATCGCAAACGTCAAAAGTTAGCAGCTCACATTTTATGTCCTCACACTAGACGACCTGATGATCGGACGCGACCTGAGCGCTGACACTGTACGTCTGCACACGGCGCGTCAGACTCTTGTATCCGGAGGAGAAGAAAAAGAATCCGAAGAAAGGGATGCTTTCCAAACACAAATGCGCTGCTCTTGCAATTTGTGCAGTTTTGTGCGTTGAAACGTTCGTTGAAACGTTGAAACGCCGGCGACGTCGTGTTTGGACCAGGAAATGGCTTGGGAGACACGGGCAGTACAGTCTGTTAATTCTGCAAAAGGAGGTACGCGGCAATAGCCTGCCATCTTGCCCCGTCTTTATCATCCTAAACTTTGTTTGACCTTGTGGCGCTGCTTCTACAGTGCGATGTAGTGCGATCTACCCACGAGGGGCGACCAGAATTTCAAACACGTTTGAT
>JBAMHX010030038.1:0-11801 GCA_037177515.1 Pseudomugil tenellus
GTTCTGAAGGCAAAAGGGGGTCCAACCCGTTACTAGCATGGTGTACCTAATAAAGTGGCCGGTGAGTGTACATCAGTTTTTCATCTTAATCATAAAAAACCCCTGAAATTTATTAATTAAATTATAAATTCCTATCTCCATGGTTTGAAACTATACACAGTTTCAAACTATACTCTCTTACAGCTTTGGTATAGTTTTCGTATAGTTATTCCAAAATGCTTTTTTTTTTAAACCTAGCATAGCCCTAAATTTTGTCTAGCCCTTGGGTCAACACTAAGGATAAAGTCACTAGATAGATGTGTATCTGTTTCAAGGGAGCAATTTCCTGTTTTAGACTGGAATCACTTTTCTCTTCCGTCAAATTTCGGCATAGCTTTGGAGCTTCATTGCAGATAGAGCAAGAGACTTGTTTATCAGTTTAAATGTATTTACCGGGTGTCCGGGTGCTTTTGGAAGCAGTTAGAGGTGCGGTTTTGACCTTAAAATCACATTTCTGGTTTATGTTTCAAATTCTCCGATCCAACTGGATCGGTTCTCCTGCAGCTGGGGTGGTGTAGGAGGAGACAATCTTATTGCGTCTCAACCTAGGATCTACGGCCACCACCTGATCGTTATCAGTCATGTGTGTTGTGGGGTTATGCTCAGACATAAGGATAAAGCAAAAACAATCTGTTAGCTTTAGGCTTAGAATTGTCAGTGTTAATGGTCCTTACTGTTATCAGTCGTGTGTGACCTTCAGGCTCTTGGAAACCTACTTTATGAGTTTCTGCTTAAATCTGTCAGCAAGTCAAATGTTTTAGTATTCTCTCATATTCAGCATTTTAATAATTTTGTCTCCATTTGAGACTCTAATCCATATATCACTGTTTTGTTTTGTTTTGGGACTTTACTTTGTATCTCATTCACTGATGCCTGCCGGTGTAAGCTAATCGGTGCCAACACCGGCCAGGTAATCTGCTCCAAGTTTTGCACGTTCATGAGACAAAAACCACACATCTTCACTGCTCGGTGTCAGACGGAAGATACTAAAATTTTATTGGACAAGACTTTTTCAATGCTAATATGTCTCATAAGAAATGCTGCTTTAGCTGTGAGGGAAAGCTACATTTAGATTCCCCAAGGGAACAACAGCTGGACAGCAATGGATAGTTGCTTTTGGGAGCCAGCCAAAGCTTTGCAACAATATTTTTTTTTGTGACTATACTTCATTGCACACTGCTGGATGAAACTGGGTCTTTCTGCTTTCTGCAACCTGCACAGTGAGGACGATGAGGATCTTTCTCTGCTTTGCATCCATTAATTGTGATGTTATGCAGGTAAATACCAGGCAGCAATCTCTGGCTGCCGATGGTAATGCCAATGCGGAAATGGAAATACTTGTAGTTCACACCTCACCGCTAGACGACTGACGGCAATAGAGAGCAATGCCCATAAACTCCCAGTGCCTCCAAAAACTTTTTTCGGTATAATAGGTCCAAATTTTCATCATGTAAATAATAGTTTCAATGTTATTTTAATCATAAATTTAGAGGTGTGTCCTTTTGATTGATGTGTGTTACAGCGCTATTACTGGTTGCAGATGCGTACTTCCTGCTGGCTCCAACGTGACAGAGCCCTCTCAGCTCTGGAACAAGGCAGGATGTCTTCCACATCACTGGTATTCTTTTCTGACTCAGACTGGTGTTGAACTGGTGCTGGAGAGTCGGACATAGTTGTCTTGAGCAGGGAACACCAACGCTGCTTAACCAGAACTGCAACTCCTCCTCTTTTTAATTTTCTGCTGAGTTGTTTATTGCAGTGTGCATAGACCATCTTGAAGCCGTGAACAGACACATTACAGTTTGGGATATGTTCAGTTAGCACCTGGAGCTCGTCAGTTTTGTTAGCTACCAAGCTAACGTTAATAACAACAACAACAGTTGGAAAAAAATGTTTAAATCTCCACCATTTATCTCTCTCTCACACTCCTCTCCTGCATCATCTTCTCTTTCTTTTCAAGCGCATTTGACGGATAATCTTAAATTTGGAGAGCATTATCAGTTGATCTTGGTGGTAAATAAGTCTTGTTGCCATGGAGACTTACTACAACAAGTCTTAAAAGAGCAGAAAAACTCCTGTAAAGCACAGCTTCCTACCAGTGTGAAAAGTCTTCTTGCACAACCCAAATTGACAGCTCATGTCTTAAAAAAAAGAGGCCTATATTAAAAAAACACGACAGTTAAGACAGAGCTACTACAGTTTGCAGCCACCTAGCAGCGCATTCCAGAATGCGCCGTATGCACTGTATGCGCTGTCCAGTAATTCATTCAGTCATGATTAAATTTCACTGGAACGTTTCCATCATTTGTAAAGTTATTAACTAAATTAATTAATGCATTTAATTTTGTTTTCATGATATTGTTTTTTGTATACAGCAGTTTGATCGTGGATAATGAAAATATGGAAAAGTCAAAATAGCACAACCCGCGGGTGTCAAATACATTAGTAAAATAGGTTACTTGGTGCATTTTGGAATCTATCAGCATTTTTGGAAAGACAACTGTAGAGGAAATTCATGTATTAGCTTAATTACCTTGCTCTTAATTAATGTCTAGCTGAAAGGTCTGACCATAAGGCCCCTAAACTGATGTCATTCTGACCTTAGTAAACCATCTGCTAAGACCTTGGTTATTGTAGTCAAAGCAAGGCCGGCGTCTTTCTATCAGGGAAATGTTTAGAAAACTGATTGTGACCATGTGACCAAAGTCTTTAAACAAAGCTCCCCTATCTGACTGGGGCAGAATAGCTCCAGACTTCTGTGGGATCCACAGATCTTTGGGGAACGTTCTCCCCGGGTTATAACCTCGTACCATGTCTGTATGTCTTAATGTTTTGTCCCTTCATATTCTTCTCAATCTAAAGAAACCAGTGTCCTCATCCTTGACAGGAAAAACGGTCTCCTACACAACTCAAAAAACAAACAAATCAGGCTGTGAAAGGATCTCAAAATCCATTAATCACAAGGATTCATATGTACTTAACCTCATCTCAGAGAAAACAGAACATGCACATTTGTATTAACAGGAAAAATGTGAGTTTAAAACACCATAAGAACTAGATAATTACACAGTCAAAAAGCTTTTCAAAGCTGAAATGTTCTAACAGGGCTTTAAACAAGTGGCATAAAACATTCAGAAACTTGAATAAATACAACAGGACTATTTCTCTCAGTTTAAAAAATGCTTCACCTCTCATCAAAAATAATCCTTGTCAGTTTTCAGGTGTGATGGCTTTGTTCAAGGAATCTACACCAACACGTCAAATGTCATTTTGACAGAAAATGCAAAAACAGGCAAACATTTAGAATAATCCTGACAGAATGTGAGATTATGTTCTTTACATATATTCCGACATGTTATATACATGAATTTATGCACATAAATGAACATAAATAAATATAAATATTAGAGAACTTCAAAACGTATTGTGGCTTTTTCGTTTGTCTTTGACAATATAATCCAGTGATGGTTGTCATTATGAAGATGAATAAATGAATGCCAAACTTGTGATCCTACTTACTGATGTGGCACCTAAACTGACAATGAGGTAAACAACTGTAATAATATTAAAAATTGTGTTTTATAGAATAGTCATGGAAGAATAGTCCTCTTCGTCAGTGAATCAATTCCAAGTTTTCTAAGTGTCCTTGAGCAAGACACGGAACCCTTAAATGTCTACTGCGGTATGAATGCTTGGGAAGGCAATTACTGCAGTATATAACCACTAAGGGAATGTGTAAGTGTGTGTAAATATGACATGTAGTGTTAAAGCACTTTTAGAAGTCAAGATAAATCAGCAACAGCTAAATCACAGTTAAAATGAAAACCTTTAATCATTTTATGAAAATGGGTCCCTGGGAAACTTGGTTTAATGTAAAAATGTTCTTTGAAGCACACTACCCAGCTGACTCGCCACAACCCTGTAATGACAATGACTGGCCTCCGAAAATCAATGAATTGCATCCCAAAGAAGACTATCTCAGCAAGTGGAGGAAAAGCTGGAGGAAAGGTTTTCAATTTACACACCACTGGATCAAAAATATTTTGATGGCACAAGAAGCTGCTAAACAGTAATAAATTACATTACATTACAGTCATTTAGAAGATGCTTTGATCCAAAGCGACTTACATTTTTTGGGGGGGGGGGTTCACAGGGTTCAGTGTCTTACCCAAGGACACTTCATCATGTAGCCAGGGGATGTCTGGAATCGAACAACTTGTCTGGAATTGGCAGACAACTGGTCTTGCCCCCCGAGCTACAGCCTCCCTGGTGGATTACTAGGTGGATTATTAGGTGGCTTTATTGTTGTGGCTTATGTGTTGCTAGTTTTCACATGTTGTCATTGGAATAGAAAAACTCTGAGACACACTACATAAAGAATACAAGATTTACTAAAGTGTACTAAAGTTAAATTACACTTAATGGAAAATAAAAGGTCAGAAAAAAATAATAATGTCACCCCTGACTCATGACAATAATGGAATAGTTAAGGTTAGGACATCTTTAATGTAACGATATTAAACCTAATCACATTACATCTGGTAGTCTCAGTTCACATGACATCACTTTGGTGATAGGTCTAATTCTCATATTTTTGTCCTTTTTCCTACAACTTTAAATGAAAGGACGGTAGGATGTTGGACATTCAAAACAGTTGACAGTTTTGTAGGTTCTCTTTTCAGTGATAGCCAAGTCCTCGTCGCTTGAAGTGGCAAAACAGAGGTATGGAAATACTCAGACAAACAAACTGTAAATGGAAAAAAAACAATGAACATGTTGATTTGGCTACAATGATTTACAATTACACACACACAAAATGCAACAATTAAAAGCAAAATGTTTAGAGAGCAATGTTCAGTTTATGATATTGATTTTACAGACCAGATGCTAATGCTAATACTGGTAAAGCTAATAATCACACAGTACACTTCAAGCATAGCTCAAAACAGTTGCTAGTGAGCATAGCTGAGACATTTTCTACTGTCAGCATATTTACAGACCAAATGTAAAAAAGATATATACAAGTAGTTTATAGCTTACTACTCACATAGCTAGCCTCAAACTGATGTCAGTTATTCATCTAACAAAGGATCTTTTCATATAGGTCATGGCCTTTCATGCTGTCTAAAACTATACAATACTCAACTTCAGAAACTTCTGTTTCACAATGTTCATGGTAGAAAATGATGAGTTTAAAGGAGGACTATCACAAGCCACCAATAAAAATCACATTAAACACTACCAGTCAAGATTGCGTAACTGTTTTGCTGATTTGCTTCTGACATTTTCCCTAAAAAAAAAAATTCGAATTTCCCTTGAAAATTATGGGCGGTGCCATGTTCATGCACGGTCACAGGGCGCAAACTTGTGCACTCGAGTCGTGACGTCACTCGGGGACAAAGCATCAACAACAATGGCCGCGACTAAAGCCGATACGAGTCAGTTTTCTCAATGAAAAAAGAGAAGTTTTTGAGGACATGGGGAATTTGGGGTTAAGCCATATATAGAAAAACTGAATATTTGGGGGGGCAAACCACAGTCAGCAAAATCAAGTGACAGCGGCGATGAGAGAGAGGAGGCCCAGGATGAAAAAGTTGGACCGGATGCAAGGAGGCTTAGACAGACATAGAGGTGTACATGCGGCATGTGTAGTCCCATTCTGACAGGTCGCGAGAGTCACTGTTGTAAAGAGCTGCCAATTTTGGAAGACAAGAGGGAAGACAGAGGTAAGAATATTGTTTCTTAAAAATCCCCCTTTCAGACTTGCTCTGTTATGCGGACATTGTCTTTTTCATCCTCATGTCTGAAAGATACAGTTCTGTGGCTTAAAGACCTAGTACAATGTCCACTAAATTATCAGTTAGATAATTTCACTTTTAAGTGACTTGATTTTAGCTTCTTATTAATTTCCATTGTGTAAACACTATGGTTTATGCCATATCTTTTACCGCCAGCTCGCAATGGTGGAATGAATCGGACGTAAAGAGGAGGAATCAATATGTCTATAAGTTGGCTGATATACCTGATGGTCTTGTGAATAAAGTGATGTTGGTTGGATGTTCGTTGGAATGGAGCCAATCTAACACCGATAATATTGCTCTTTTATATATGACTTTCACAGCAAGAGATGCGCTGTTTCAACAGTCATATATACTCACATTATCCTTAGTTTGCTTACTACAAGAGCTGGCTTTTCTTATTAGTAAATGTATTACTTCGCAGTTGATAACAAATAGTGATGGGTCTTCTCTCAGATAAGTTATTTGCCTTCTATTTTCAACAACGAACAGTATACAATCAAATGCACTTGGCTTGTGTCCCTGAGTGAAGTTTTTCCGTAACATGATCGGCAAGGACAGTTTCTGTCATAAGGGGGGCGCAGCATTTCAGAAATGGTAAAACTGCAGGAAAATGGCGGCTGCCATCAGCGGTTTACAGCCCTCTTTCTGTGATTTATTTCGGCCTCTGCACACACTGCACGAGTCTGCTATTGACAGGACGTCTTTGTTCAGTAACAAGGAACATGTCGCCGTAAGTTGTCTGGTGATAGTCCTCCTTTTAAAAACACGTGTTTTTTATCTGAAGATGCACAAAGTTGTTGGCTTGTTATGGCTGCCATGGTTACTTGCTCAAACGTTTATCCTGAACATGTTGGGTTTAGGGGTAACTATCAATATCAATTCAGTCATTTGGTTCATTTATTGTTTCATATCTTTTGGTAATAAGTGGTTACTGCATGGACAACCGGCATATTTGATGAGAAAAAAAGAAGGCTGAGATACCTGGATAATGAACATTGTGACGACTCCTGATGCTGTACTGAGATAGTTATGCGCGAACCAACCCCTCAGTTTCTCCAGACAACCCTGGAAGGTCACATTTTTATGTTATCATTTATGCTCTAAAAAGATCTGGATAATCACACGTCCATATGGAAAAGAAAGTACAGACATTTTTACAGACTGTGAAAAACCGTAAGAGCTCCATGAATGCTGCTGATCAACTTCACCAATCAATCATCACCGAGCATGAGCCCCTCCATACTAGCAAGAGTTTTAAGTTTACTAGTCTGCAGCATTCAGCTTTGTGCTTGCAATGCCAAGGAAGAAGGACATCAGCAATGATCTTAAAGAAGCATCAGTTGGAAAAATTCTGCATCCAGTTGCAAACAATCTGAAATCCATAATTTTACTATAAGATTATTTCCAAGCCGTAAACATTCAAGACGGCTGCAAATCTTCCCAGAAATGGATGTGCTAGTAGGTTCATCCCATTGTTAAACCACATAATGCTCAGACAAACTGAAAAAAATAACTCCATCTCAGGCTTCACAGGTTTCAATTAGCATGTTAAAAGAATGAAAATCATTACAACTAGAAAAAGATCGAATAAATAGCATGTTTGGAAGGACAACATGAGAAAGTCTCTTCTCTTAAAAAAGAACATGGTAGTATAGTTTACGCTTGCAAAGATGAATCTGAACAAACCAAAACAAATTCCTGAAATATCTCCTCTTCGGACATTGGAGGTATTCGGCCAGATTGCACAATACAATGCTTGCAGGAACTCAAATGCTTCATATCATTTTCAGTACTGCTTTCTAAAAACGAGACTAGGCGCGTAACCCAATTGCTGTTCAGGTATTGATTGGACAGGCTACATAAACAGAATTATAGATGGCACCGACTAATGTCCGGGTATAAGGTGCCTACGTGTACATTTTACTGCTTTTAGTAAACAAGCATATAAATACTTAAGCCATAACTGATCAGTCAAAGATAATCTCTGTTTTCCATCCAATCAGAGAGTTGGCTTTTTGCTGGCCATGCCATAAGCAGCATATGTTGGACAGATTAGACGTAGCAGGGGGTGGGCTGTGTAGTCCCTGATCCAGATTAATTAAGAATTTGATCTCTAGCCTGTTGCTAAGTTAGTTAGACTTTATGGACACTAAAACAACTAATAATTGATTGATAATTATAGCTTACAGATCTCTTGAAACTACATATTTGCTTAATGATAAAACAAGTCACCTCTTTCCAGTTATTATGATGAGCACTGTTACAGGGATCTTTAATACAACAGGAGATAGGGACGTTTCCTTTCCAGTCACCCTGCCCATGAACTCCACAGCATTCAAACTGTAGGAAAAATAAGAGAGAATAAGAAAAGGAAAATAAGTTTAAGTAAGAGAATATGTTTAAATATGATTCAGCATACAGACAATAAGTTCAAAATGATGTTACTTCAGTGGTTCCCAAACCTTTTCAGCCTTATCCCCTTTTCAATAATACCAAAATATGCCTCCCACACAGACATATAAAAAAGTGCTACAGAATAACACTGTTTGGCAGATAAAGTCTAATATTTTTAGTTTATTGACTGCTACTACAGTAGTTTATTCCTTATTCATTATACTCGTAAAAGAGTTAATGAAACGGATGCTGCTTTGGGAAACCAACTTTGTCATTGGCAGCACTTTATTTCTAACACAGGTGTTAAGAACTGGTGTGTTTACAATGAGAAATCCTCAAGTTGTGCTGTAATTAGTGTAGCTGGTTTGGCTTGGCTTGGCTGTCAGATGCAAATATTTTGTAAGTATGACACACTGTAGTCTTCAGTTATATTGACCATAGCCAAAACTTGACCACAAGGCTGCAGATACTTTTGTGGCTTTCGGGGGTTGTTGAAATATCTTTTGTTGATTCATCATCATTTGCCCACTAATAGACAATCTGTCCATGTTTAACTCATGGTCCAAAAAAGATGTTTCAGTAATACTATGGGCAGAATTTACTAAGATGTCATTTTGCGTGTACTAATTAGCGTGCAGTAACTAGAATTTAGCGTGAGGCCGTGATTAGTACGTGATCTACTAAGATTGCTCACGCTCACGCAGCGGGTGCAAAGTGTTGGAGACACGCCTATTTAAATGAGGATTTAGCGTGTATCGTTGGTTTTCATGAAGGCAACTTTACAAAACCGCAAGCGAAAATACAAGTTTGATCCCATGGAATAAGAGGTGTTGGTAGAAGAAACCAAGGAAAATGTCCAAAGAACTACAGCAAATAAATCTGACAGGAGCTCAAAGGAAATCACTACACATTCAATGAATGTGTGTTTTCGGTTTCTGTATATATGCTCAGAGTTTGCGGGAGGCACATGAGTGCAGTCAATTATGCCTATAACACTGGGGAATCCAGCTACCTAAAAAAAACTTGTTTTGTGTAAATAAAAGAATCTTGAGTGTGTGGAAACATAATAAACGTCACGATCCGGAGCGACATTGCATTTAGGAATTCAGTCATGTTTGCACGTCCTTTTGAAACGTACTAAATATAGGCGCCGTTTCTAGCAGCAAAATTACTTTCAGGTTTGACAAATCGCTTTGCGTGTGCTAAAATCATATATTTACATGTTCTCCTCCCACTCCAAGCAAAATTGCGTGTGAACGCCCCAACTTACATATTCATTGAGGCAAACGTACTAACTCGAGGAGGATGCACAATTTTGCACCTTTGGAGGACGCAAACCCTTTTACTCACTGTTAATAGATAAGTTTGTACTTTTTTAGTGTGTGCAATGTGTTTGCATGCGTTTTAGTACACGCAACCCTTTAGTAAGTCTGGTGGTTTGGTCCCTATGTTTGGGAACCACTCTGTTAGTTAATGACTATTTAAATACTAGTGAGAGTATTAATGTTGGTGATAAAAATAAAAAAAAAAAAAACTTGAATATTTTTTTGTGTTTCTATTTGTGTCTACGTAAAACACAATAATTATGTTTTTATTCTGTGAGAATGAACCATTTATATACATTATATACACGTAAACTTCATGTCAAATGGCAGATGTTATATTTGCGACACTATTCTTGCAACGGTGTCTCTGACTGGACAAATTATCTGTGTGAAATCAAAACCTTTAAGCTTTAAAATTGCAGAACCCACTTTGTTTAATATGTGCTATGAGCATCAGTTGGAATAAGCAACACTTTGAAAAGGCTCATAGAAGAAAATTATAAACATGTAAACAGTCGACCGTCCAATTACCACTGAGCAGGGCTTTTGAAGTCATAGCAATTCCCACAATTACTACTAAATGTCAGTCATTCTTACACACTGTACCTTTAAAGGCATTTTAAAACCCTTTCAAAGAAAAACAACTAATCTTTTCCTGTGATGTTAAAATGAGAGTTTAATCCACAATGAACTGAGGCCGCTATCAGGGTAAAAGTTAAAACACTGCAACTGCAAAAATAAGAATGTAAAATAAAAACGGGTCTTTATATTTACCAGGTGTTGGACAGCATCAAAGTCATCTGTAATGTCCTTGTTATCTTCTGGACTAATTCTGTAGATCTCCAAGCTTCTCATCAGGTCCTTTTCAAAGTATGTACCAATCTGGATAAGATGAAACCAAAGATTACATCTGGAACAGATCGCACCCCAATGGACTCTTAAGAGCCATCAGCTTCTGGTTTCTGAGCAACAGATGCTGGAAGAGACCTGCGGCTCTGGTGGTAACAACATGGCCTCACTGCTATTTGACAGAAGTTTATTTGGAGGATTTTTTCTTCAATATTTGATCCGCCACATCGTCAATGTGTCAAAGGAGATGATGCATCAGTGAAATTATAGATATGCTGCAACGCACATCTCTCTGACAATGAACTGTATATATATTTTCCTTTTCAGAATCTGTACAATTATACTAGCTGATGACCCTTTGTGTGCTCAAAAGGCAGATATGGATTTGAAAGATGTAGGAAGTTTATTCTTCAGACTTGTTAGAAAACATCCCAACAAGACTGATGTTATGTGTCCCAACTGTGTAAGTGTTGTGAATACTACTTGTACAATAACTATAAAGTACTATTGCTGTGTATTTTTTCTGTAATCCATAGCTAAAGTGCCTCACACACAGAAATAAAATACATTGTTGACTAACTTTGGAGAGCAGGAAAATCTTTTTTTTTTTTAAATGAAGTTAATTAAGTCATATCTTAGGTCAACGATGTCACAGGAAGCTCAGTGGCCTTGCTGTCATCAGTATAAATCAGTCAATAAGGCAGCATATTTTATATGATGATATTATTCATGATTTTGCATCTGGGAAAGTCGGAAAGGTCAGCTTTTCGTTTTTGTGTTGTGTTTAATATTTTGAGTGCAATAGTGTTTTTATTACATCTTCTTTAGTGTGTTTTCGTAAATGTGTGATGAAGGATATGTGCTATTGCACTATGATTATTGTTACTAAGTTGTTATTTATATTGTTGTACTTTGCTCTTGTTACATATTTAATTACATATATTTTGCCACCTTTATGAATATAGAAAATATTTATTTAAGTTTGTTTATTTCTTAGTTTATTCAAGTTCTGACAGGTTATACCCAACTGTCAAAAAGACATTTGGGGGAGGGGGTGGGCGCTGGGAGGCGATCTCGCCCAGGGAGTAATTCAGTGTAGAACCGCCACTGGTGAACGTTGTGGGTAAATAACAGTTATAAATAACAGGGGTAACTAACCGGGTAATAACAGTGGTACAGCAAAGTGGAGCTGAGGAGTAAAATGTGATGTGGACACTGCGTATTTACCGCATTTCTGCTGGCATCCTCTTTGTGCGATAGGATATGAAGAAACGAATGAGCTGCAAAATACAAGTGGCGGAACTGTTGGGTCACAGTTAGGTGAGGGACTTCAGTGTTTTGTTTCCTTCCTGAATCTGTTCACAACCAGACCTCTAATAAGTGGTGGAATATA
>JBAMHX010030039.1:241-11793 GCA_037177515.1 Pseudomugil tenellus
GTAGATGCAAGCTGCTTACCTGGATGTGGATGCGAGCTGCTTAACTGGATGTAGATGCGAGCTGCTTACCTGGATGTAGATGCAAGCTGCTTACCTGGATGTGGATGCGAGCTGCTTAACTGGATGTAGATGCGAGCTGCTTACCTGGATGTGGATGCGAGCTGCTTACCTGATATACCTTTTATGACACTTGGGTGCAGCATTTTGGCTTGTCGCTGCAGGAAAAGCACATAGGTGTGGCCAGAAAGTCGTCTGTGTGATTGTTTCTGTGACTTACAGAAAATACCTGACATGGCTGAAGATGCTTTTCATTGTTCAGAGGAAACAGCCTGTTGGGCGACTCAACGTAATGCAGATGATCCCGTTTGAAGCATTGACAGAATAGTCATTTAGCAAACAGATGACGTCTGTTCTGACATTCTTTAGGAGGTAAATGATACGTTGACACAACACATTCAATGTTTTAGCAGCGGGTCAGCGGGAGATCAATGCACGATCGAAGAGACACTTCATACAATGAACTGAACTTCTATAAGATTAGCAAAAACGTGTGTGTGCTGCTCAAACACACACATTCTACCCCAAACATGAAAGTAATGAGCTATTATCAGCCTCAGCGATCCATTTCAACTCTGTTAATTTCAGTGGATCATACTAGGCTGCATTGTGTGTGTTCACTGGGAGGAAGATAAGCAGGTAATGGAAGCGTTCAAGCGTCTCCTGCTTCAGGTGCTTTTCTCTGAACTAATTATTGAATCAATTTGAGGTGTTTTCTGTATGTTATTGTCCCTCCTGCAGTGAGTGCAGATTTTTAGCAACTGGGTACTGATGTTCTGTGATCCATCCGCCATGCTTTGTTACTGCTTGGCGTTTTCATGACAAATGTGTTGTAGACACATGTACCTTGTTGTGCTCTAGCAGCTTTAGCTCTTACATGCACATCTCTATAAGCATGTCTGCCGAAAATACCCATCATTCATCTGTGACCTTCTTATTGTGCTGCAGCATGAAAGGGGTGGGCGGGGGTCAATGAAACAGCAAGGGCTCTAAGGCAGCCAAAATGTGGGAAATATACATTTAATTAATGATGTGTGTGTGTGTGTGTGTGTGTGTGCAGTGCAGATGTGATGGTTAATGGTCTGCCGTGCTGCCCTCCTTTCCTGCAGCTCTTAAAAAGATCATGGAGGAGGAATAAAGTAGCGTAACAGAGACGTAGGTGGATGTGATATGGAGAGAGAAGAGGTGGCGCGAAGAAACGGCAGCTGCAGCCGTAAGGACAGAGAGAATAAAGTGTGAGGTGGGCTGTGTGCTTGCAGTGAGGATGAGTGGGAGGAAGACAGGGAATGAAATGGATGCAACAAGAAGATATGAAAAAGCCATTTAAGTTTTTAACCATATTTGTTTTTGTTTTGTTTTTTAAAATCAGTTTAAATTTAAGTTTTCATTTGCCAAACAAGCATTAAAAAATAAATTTGATAAAAAATATGAAAATTTGAACAGATTTGACATGAAGATGAGGCAACAAGCAAAACCTCATCTTCATGTCAAACAATTTCATTTGGGTCATTTTTACGTGCAGTGTGAGCGAAGAAGTGTTTGTTTCAGTTTGCATGAGTGTAAAGTGTATCAGAAGAAAGCTAGAAGCTAAATATTCCACAGGGAGGAGAATCAGACAGTAAAGCTCAGCTGAACTTTACTTCTGTCGCAGCACCGCATCATGTTGCTGAACCAACAGGAGCTTTAAAACATTGTCACCATGGAAACAGCGTACCACCTTTCAGGCGGACCAACAAAGATGTGACGGTTCATGAAATTTAGTGAGATTTTCAAAATATGCAAGTATCATTTTGATTTTCCAAGATGCCGGCAAACTTTCTAAAAACCTGATTCGTGTTAAGTGTGTGTGTGTTTCCTTTAACAGCTCCTGTTAAAATTAAAGGAAATGAGGGCTGGATATCAGAAAGGAGGTCGGTGGGGGGGTGAAACGTTCCTTTTCATTCGCTCTGAGCTATTTGTAAGTTTCTAAATGAAACTTGACCACCAGTCGAAAGTGTGTTTCCTCCCAAAGCTTGTGAAAGTTGCACTTCCCTTTTCATGCCACCTCAGTATTCATCAGCACCGCAGGAAAATTTCTCAGGCAGGTTTAACAGTTTTAGAGCCGCCGGGTTTCTCACCATCCTACGCATTCGACACCAGATGACCACAGCAGCGAGTCTATATTCTGCAATCTCACCGGAAACACACACACACTTTTCTTTGTGTTTTTACTATCAGCCAGACGCTGAAGTGTGTCTGCATGTTTCCATGGTGACAGCGACATACTTGTAAAACCAGCTCAGATCTCGTGAACCAAGAAAAAAATTGTTCCTGAAAACAAATATAGATTTAAGCGAGGTGCTCATTTCAATCTAAGGGGCAGAAAGCGAGCGTGAATTCAGCTGGGGGAGCAAAAGTACTACTGGTAAAGTACTACATTACATTCATTCTACAGCCATCCAATGCAGAGTCATGCTGATCCTGGTAACAGCCCCAGTCCCTGAGGATGCTGACAAAAGAAAAGTTCATTTACACCAGTAATATTTTGTGACTGGTCCTCTACTTTTGATGGAGCTGTTGCAATAACTGGCGTGACATGAGATCAAGTTTCTCTGTTTCCACATATTTACCCAAAAACAGGCCAGCTGCATGTGAGTTTACCGTAGAGTAGCATCGCACCAAGTCCCGTAAAATAAAATCATGTCAGCAGGAGACATGAAAGAAAATAAACTGTACTTTGTCCTACAGATTTAAAATAAAACGTGGTGGTTGCAGGCAACTGAAGTTGGTCATTTTGGACACATTGTTTGAGCATAATGCTCCTCTTACAGACAGAAATATGACAGTTTATACTAAACGCTCCCCATGCATGCGCTACGATGGCAGTGTGGTTATGCAGTCTGTCCACTAGATGGCAGTTCAGCGTTCACTTTCATGTTCTGTATTTATACAGTCACTGGTTGTGATGCCCGTTTCCATGACAACGTAGCAAACATGGCAGCGGTGAAGGAGAGCATGCTAATGTAGAAAAAGAGCTAAAACCAGCCAGCTCAGGTGGGGATGTGATGCCATCACGTCTTCTTTCTGCTGTTGCATGAGAGCGATGCTGCAACGCTGCCCCCTGTGGTCTGCAGTGGTACTGATCGGCTAGAGATGCAGAAAAACCGTGAATTACGCAGGAAATAAACGCAGAGAATGGACAGAAGGCTCCGAATGTTCCAATATGAGCCGAACTATTTAGGACGAAGACAGAATTTATTATCTGTGGATATGAAATGAAAAAACCTTAGTCAGTCGACTGACTTAGTCGACTCATGCACAGTAGTTCTGGACATTTTCACTTCTTCAGGTTGTCTGGTCGTTATTTGCACACATCTTTGTCGCTATGCAGCATATATTACATCATTTTTACATGAAAATTCTTTCAGTGAACTTCCTCTTTAGAGTGGGCAGCTGGGCGTGAAGCTTGTCGCTGTGGGAGAAGAGTGGGTGGCCTTCATTTCCATTACCCCAAACCTACAATCTGAAGTGAGCTGACACACATCCGTCCACTCAGCTGGGAGAGACAAACAATTAGCGTGATTCTATAAAGCAATACTTCAGGCTTCTAATACTCAGATTGATTCTTCATCATCCCCCACCCTGCTTTGTTTCACACTCAGCACCCATTTCTGCCATCGCCAGCAGCAGGGACAGCTGACGAGTCCGGCCATTGGCCTCTTCCTCCTTTCACTGGCCCTCCCCTTATACAACACAATGGCTCTACTTGTTCATGCGACGCACACACAGGCATATGCACACCCACACCCGCACACAGAGGAGGCTGAGTGCCTCTTCCTCGCCATATGCCCCGGCTCCGCTGGAATGTGATTATTTTCACTTGCCATGGAGAGAAATGCGGATAAAAGAAGACGGAAAGCATCTAGAAGCTGCGCTTATAAGAGCCAGTCTTTCTGTCACTGAGTGGGGAAGTGTCTGCGTGTGTGTGTGTGTGTGTTAGAGAGAGAGTGAGAGGTGGGGGAAAGGGAGGATGCCATATAGCCAGTGCAGTGAGGCAGCAGTTTAACACGAGCCTGAACCTGCTGGTGTGAGCAAGAGGACGGAGACGTCTCCTCAGTCTGCAGTTTCTTATCTGGACTCCAAATCAGTGGAGACAGCCTCCACTCAGGTCAGTGCTTCTCTTTCTTCTTGCTGGCTTATTAATCAGCACTGGTGCGCCGCTTCCATGGTGTTCACAATGTAGTGGGGGGGGTGTCGGGTTAGCAGAGCTGATAGAGACTCTGTGTGGTTCATGACCGCAAAGCGACGCAGACACAGTCGCCTGTTGGGGATGAAGGTTAAGAAAGGGGAGGATCGCGCATTACAAAGATACCATTTCATTCCAGTGTGTGTCTTCTCGCAGATGCTGTAGCTGCATGTGTGTGTGTGTGTTTGTGTGTGTGCTTTCAGCAGCAGGAGCTGTGAAGGCTGGAGGGGCGAAGCTGATGGAGCTTCTCAGCTGCAGCCGGTCTAAAGATATGCTGCAACCCACACATGCCTACACATCTGTCCACATGTGGTTGGTGTAACCACCTCAGCTGGGCTGAGCGGTTGGAAACGTGTACGCTTGTGTCTGTGTGTGTAGACTGTAGATGGCTGTTGTTGACCCTCCGCAAAGCAAAACAATGATTTAAAGTCACCGTGACAAGTGTGTCCCAGTCATACAGGAAGTGCTGCCCCGACGGCGCCTCGCCTCAATCCTACACTTTATATTAGATACATATAAATATAAAAAACCAACACATTTACAATGTTTTTGTCTTTTACTCTGTAATTCATCGGGACGTTGATCCCTGCAGATAACTGCATCATTTACGTTCTGAAGTCTGGTTTTACCGTCCTGCTGGCATCCTGTTGCTTGCATAGCTGCTTTAAACAACCTTTCACCTGTTTACATAGCAACAGAGTCCTTCACTGCGTTGTCTCTGCAAGCCTCAGGGCCCTGCAACCTGTGTGGGTGACTCAAAGGAGGAGGAGAGGCTTCTGTGGACTGTGATGTTTTCACAGAAAGCCACCACGTCGGTTTCATCCTCATGACCAAAACATGGCATTGCTCGGAATTCACTTCTCGTGTCCTAAAAACTTTAAAAGTCAGATGAGGCGGGTAGCATGTTGGGTCTAAAATGAGGAAGTTGTGCAAAGAGTCTGATCAACATGAAAACTGATGCACATACAAGATAACAAAACCAACACCAGTGCTTCCAAGAAGCTGTGAAAGTTCCACAGTTTGTTTGTTTGTTTGTTTGTTTGTTTGTTTAGGCTCCCTGTTAGCTTTTGCATAGCAACAGCTGTTCTTCCTGCGTACACACAGATTCACATCATCGTAATGCACGTCAGCTTTAAACAGAACATTCAAATGAAAAACATGCTCAGATTCAATCTGTTATAATAAATAAATATAATAATTTAACTCAGAACACTAAAAACAAAATAGCATAACATGACCACAGGTCCATGAAACACCAGAGATTACTTATTCATTTCTAAAGTTCCTCTTAAATGATGCTGTTTTAATGTATTTGACATTGTTTTGGGATATGCTACATATGTGACATATATTCTTACTGTACATGGAGCTGATGTAGTTTTAGACGTTGGAATGTACAACAACCTCCAGCTGCATGACCAGAAGCATTTTTACTAAAGATCTGTAGAAAATAAATCCAGGAATGTATTTTTCACTTCAAACTAACAGACATTCATGTGCTTTAGTAGCTTTTGTCCCAAACGACAGAGCTTCCCACGCCGCCTTTTCTTTTCTTACCTTTAGGAAGTAATGAACCAAGCTGCTGAGTAACAAACTGAACCCTCTGCTCACCGACCGGTTGCTGATTCAGGGAGGTGCTTTGTCAGCTCCTGCAGCTTTATCCTCATGCAGCTCCTCTCCTCACCTGATCATTTGCCCGTGTGTGGTGAAAATGCTGCATGCATCCGAGCTGCCCGTGTTGTCTACGCTGACATCGGTTTGTCTTACTGATAACAGACATGCTGACATAAATAGTTTGTGTCCATCGTTCTTTCTCTTTCTGCATTTTTGCCGTGGTGCTCCGGTCTTGGCTGCAGGCCCATCACTCGCAGGGCTTTTCTCAGCATTCCTGCTCATTGCTGAGAATTTGGGCTCCGTTGCTTCCAGTCAGAGGCTCATTCATGCTGAATACAAAGAAACAAGTGATTCTCATGCTGTTCGATTCGCAGCATATTTCCACTCTTTTTTTCTTTATTCACGAAGCAACGATTCAAATCTGTTTGGTATCAGAGTCTGTCGTATCTACTGTTTCATCACATCACCAGAACAAAAAGAGACGCAACAGGAACTGAAATTAGATCATTTATTAGAAGTATTTAACTTGTAAGCTGAATGTTTAAGTGTGTGTCACATCCCTGGACTTTTAAATACAGAATCACAACAGACCAACTCACCCAGATCATCCAGGTCCTGCATGTACGCTACGCTCTGATTGGCTCATCACTTCTAATTCCAGACTTTAAAATAAGCCAGAAGATGCTGGAAACCAGAGGACGGCTCTGCTACATAACCATCACTGCTTGCGTGCATCTGTATGTGAGACGTGTCATTATTAAACTTTGCAATTCACAGCTCCGCATGGTGACGGCAGCTTTGCTGATGATGTTTCTGCTCAACCAGAGAAAAACTAACAAGTTAAAGAAGTTTTAGGATAATAATATTACAATATTTAAAATAAATATTAGCTGTAAGTTCAAAAATTTGCCTCAAAATTGGGAAAACAAAGTAGCTGATTTTAGCCAGCACTCAGATTTAACAACATTTTAGGCACAAATATATGCCAAACTCAGCTTTTCGGTCTAATGTCATGCAATCCAAATGCATGATGACATGTTCATTTAAAATGTTGACACAGTCTTTAGACTTTGCACCAGTCAGTGACATGGTGTTTGCACATAAGTGCACGTTTTCTGTTGCATTCATCCTGCGTATTACAGCTTTACTAAGCACATCATTGTTAACATGCCTCAGATGAGTAATAACTATTTATCCATTACCGTCAGTTTGTGGGAATTTCACATGGGTTTATTTTTGGACATGATGCATTTTTTTACATTCAGGAAACTATTTTTTGCTGAGCTGATGGAAATTTAGTTGTTTCGCAAGGGTCAAAAAGCAAGTGGTTGAAATGAAAATACATCCTTAAGGCCCCAACGGGGCTCAAATGCCTTCAATGAACTTCTTTCATTTGCACACTTTATTGTTTTCTCTTTTTTTTATGCAAGTTGGACGTTGGTCCCTTCAGAATATCTGTGAGACCTTTTAGGGATGTTTGATTGGCTCTAATGAAAAAAAGACGGCGGAGAATCAGCTTTGTTATCCATTTATGAGCGCTCTGGTCTGCTGGGACTCGGTCAGACGGAGTAATTGGCCAGGCAGCATATTGATTGACACATATGGGAGCTCCTGCCCAGCAGCTGTGATCTGTTTTCTAAGGTGAACGAACAGGTCGCGGGGGTGCAGGGGAACAAAAAAAGATGGGGATGCAAAAAGAGGAGGGAGAGAAATGAGCGACAGAAAAGCCGTGTGGGGGAGGGATAATATGCAGATAAAGCAGGTCTACAGCGATATGCATGTTAACCCAGAGACTACACAGTTCCATCTTTCCTTCCTGAAGGTCTCAAGTTCTGGATCCCAGCGGTTGGTGGTGTCGCCCGCTTGGGGTGTCCTCGTTAGACATGGGTCAGAGAACATCTTCAGATGATGCCAACAGCTTATCTTCTCATGCTGGGTGTCTGACAGGAGCGAGGAAACGCTGACGTTCATAATTTATTTACACAGAAGAATGACAGGAATGAATTCAGTAGGTTTTCTAGGGATTGGTTCTGTTTCCGAGTATAGATGAGTAAATCTAGGTTTCCGACCCAAAACAAACCTGCTGCCATGCTAACGAGTGACGTGGTGAACATAGCAAAGCATATGCAGCTAGACTGCAGCGTCACTCAGGTGTTTTGATGGAAAAAAGGAAATGTCGTAATGTCGTAGTGGACGTGGAATAAAGTAATCACACCTGTAGCTCCCTGTGAATAAGCACCTTTTGTCTCCGCTGTGACCCGCAGGTCTGTAAGAAACATGTTTACAGGACAGAGAAGCAAAAGGAGGAAGTGGCTGAAAAGTTTAGCAGCTTCTTTACACAACAGAGTCGGAAAGACGTTACAGCATGAAGCGGAAAAAAGAGGTCTCATCTGGTTGTCGTGACAACATAAAGTCTTTACAAGGTCTTTTAATTTTCACTCTATTCTGTTTGTGACAGAAAGCCATCAGTGGTGGGTAATTGTCCATTAGGACTGGAGCGAATGGAAACGGACCCATCTGGCTCCAGTGTAAGACATGAAAACGTCAGACGTGCTCACACATGCACACGGACTCACCAGCATGAACATCAGCGTGATTAAAGGGGTGTGACCTGGCATGTTATTATGCCTCCACCCTTTCCATTATTTATGAGTCGCATGTGAATGGTAGTTATCTCAGGCTGGAGCAGCCATGCAAATGAAACTGAGCTGCATGTGTGTCCTTCTGTCAGATGCTTTCATTTAGATATTTATTTTATAATCATTTAAATATTTTTATAACAATTTAGATATTATTTTATAACAACTTAGATATTTATTTTACAACTATTTTGATATTTATTTTATAACTATTTAGATATTTATTTTATAACTATTTTGATATTTATTTTATAATCATTTATATATTTATTATATAATCATTTATATATTTATTTTATAATCATTTAAATATTTTTATAACAATTTAGATATTTATTTTATAATCATTTAGATATTTATTTTATAACTATTTAGATATTTATTTTAGAATCATTTATATATTTATTATTTAATCATTTAAATATTTATTTTAGAATCATTTAGATATTTATTTTATAATTATTTAGATATTTATTTTATAACTATTTAGATATTTATTTTATAACTATTTAGATATTTATTTTAGAATCATTTATATATTTATTATTTAATCATTTAAATATTTATTTTAGAATCATTTAGATATTTATTTTATAATTATTTAGATATTTATTTTATAACTATTTAGATATTCATTTTATAACTATTTAGATATTTATTTTAGAATCATTTATATATTTATTATATAATCATTTATATATTTATTTTAGAATCATTTAGATCTGTATTTTTTAAGCAGTGATGTTTCCTCATCGGGATGCAGAGACGAGCGCAGACTCTGGGATTTTTGGTTGGGTTTTAGAGTCGGTGTGTAACTGGGATCCACTCAGGGTGGACTGGTACACATGGAGCAAACTAAATGCATCACGGGCCTCATCAGAACCAAAGTGTTACAAACTGCTTCCTTTTGCTTGCAGAGATGCAAACAGTTAAATATTAACAGCAACGGCTGGTTAATTTGAATCTCTTTCACTTCTCCATCTCGCTCCTGCCCCCTCTCTCATTTAGCAGTAAGTCACCATCACCCCCCCTCCTTTCATCTCATTTGTCTCACTGTGTCTCCTCCCCCTCGGGGTGACCGCGTCCTTGGATGCTGCCTCACCCTCAGAGGAAGTGTTTTCATGTAAGCTGCTCCTGTCTCGCTCACCTGGTGACTCTGCTTTCCAAGGAACCGGTTTGTGGAGAGACGGGAGCTGGTGCGCTGAATTTCTGAGTGGTGAAAACAGATCTGAGCAGTTAATGGGACAAACTCCAGGCTGCAAGCACGACTCAGCTTTTCTTCTAGCTGCTGATTGGAAGCTTATACATGGAGCAGCGATCTTTGTGTGACTGGAAGGATACCCTGCTGCGCTTTAGTGGACGGATCACAGGTAGAGATGTTTTCCTCTTGTAAAGAGTTTTTAGGGATGAAGTCTGCTGGTGAACCACTCAAACCAGTAAGCAGGAGACATTTTCCCAAAGAAATCCAGTCAGAGTTGTAGCCAACGAGATGTCGGCAGTCCCCGTCCAAACATCCGGAACATGCCGCTTGTCTGTTGATTCGTGGCTTTTGTGGTGCGGAGTCACTCCAACAACCTTTTCACCTCCAGCCAGGAGGTTTTGTTAATGTCGCCGTTTGTTTGTTTGTTTGTTTGTTTGTGTACAAAAAAACGCGAAAAGTTAGAAGAAGTTCAGGTTGTATCCAGAACGACAAGATGAAGAAGTGATTAAATTTGGAGGTGATCTGGATCATGTTTTGGGCCGAGGTCTCCGCTCCGAGTGCTTTTCTATTTATTCATGTTTTTATTTATCTCAGTACTTTATTTTCACTTTACTGACCTGCAGACTCACTAAATCCTCTTCTGGGATCAGATATTCATGTTATTAGTGCAGAGTCATGTAATCATGTGACTCCTGCATTAATTCAGCACTGTGTGTGTTTGTGTGTGTGTGTGTGTGTGTGTGTGTGTGTGTGTGTGTGTGTGTGTGTGTGTGTGTGTGTGTGTGTGTCTGTGTGTGCTTGCATCACTTTTCATCATGAGACACTGATACACACACATGCACACAACTCTGAGAATCTGTTAAATGTCGTGCATAAGAAACAGCTCATACTGCTGTCACGTCCTGTTTAACCAACCAGGATGCTGAGTGGAGCCACTGGGAACCATTTCACCCAGTGAACCGGTTAAGATCTGGTTAAAGAGCAACAGTAGAGCCAAACTTTACCTTTACAGGCTGCACATTTACAACCTAAAAGTCCAATTTTTACTATTCAACACTCATTTAACAAACTGTTTCCCAACACCTGCATGTTTTAGGTCACGCTAAGTGGGGGGGGGGGGGGGGGTTAATATTTAACAAACCAGATTTAAAGGAATGAATCAATGTGCAGATCTTGATTACGTGTTGGATCCATTTGACTTGAATCAGGTGTGTTGGAGCAGGGATGCATTGAAAACCTGCATTTCATTCAGGTGTAATAAAGCAGGGTTGAAACCTGCAGGAGCAGGTGGGGGAGCAGGGTGGAGGAGCAGGGTGTGGGAGCTGGGTGGGGGAGCAGGGTGGAGGAGCAAGGTGGAGGAGCAGGGTGGGGGAGCTGGGTGGGGGAGCAGGGTGGAGGAGCAAGGTGGAGGAGCAGGTGGGGGAGCAGGGTGGAGGAGCAAGGTGAAGGAGCAGGGTGGAGGAGCAGGGTGAAGGAGCAGGGTGGAGGAGCAAGGTGAAGGAGCAGGGTGGAGGAGCTGGGTGGAGGAGCTGGGTGGAGGAGCTGGGTGGAGGAGCAGGGTGGAGGAGCAGGGTCAAGGAGCAGGGTGGAGGAGCAAGGTGAAGGAGCAGGGTGGAGGAGCAGGGTGAAGGAGCAGGGTGGAGGAGCAGGGTGGAGGAGCAAGGTGAAGGAGCAGGGTGGAGGAGCTGGGTGGAGGAGCAGGGTGGAGGAGCAAGGTGAAGGAGCAGGGTGGAGGAGCTGGGTGGAGGAGCAGGGTGAAGGAGCAGGGTGGAGGAGCAGGGTGGAGGAGCAAGGTGAAGGAGCAGGGTGGAGGAGC
>JBAMHX010030040.1:0-11776 GCA_037177515.1 Pseudomugil tenellus
ATTTTGGTTGGCCACCCAAAGATTTTTAGTTGCCCCCATCTGGCCACCCCAATGAAAAATTTCTGGAGGCGCCACTGGAGTAAGGAGAAAGAAGAAAATGAGTAGAAAGGACAGAGAAACGACAGCCGCTGGGCGAGGCTCGTTTTTGACGGAGACGAGAAGAACTACGAGCTATGGGAGACAACGTTCTTGGGCCACCTTTGTCTGCAAGTCCTGAAAGACACTATTTTGAATGACAGTGACGATGATGAAGAGAAAAACGCAGAGGCCTACGCGGAGTTCATTCAGTTTTTGGATGACAAGAGCCTGTCCCTTGTGATGCGTGACGCGGCAGATGACGGACGCGCAGCGCTAAAGACTCTCCGTGAGTACTATGCTGGAAAAGGAAGGCCCAGAGTTATAAACTTGTACACAGAGTTGACCTCACTGCAAAACGCAAAACTCGTGAACGCGCATCACTAAGCGTAATGCAATCCGGTCATTGCCATTATTTCGGAGGACTTTTATTTAATTTCCTTAATATATATACCTCCATGCCCTATTTTTATTTTTATATGAAGCTACAACATGCATTTGGGGTCTTTTTTCCTTTAGGGCCTATCTGCGGGTGACTTTTTTCTTTTTTTTGCCAGCGTCACTGTCTTGTGTAAACATGGTCCATAACGGAGTTAAAATGCAACGTAAGCTCAAAGTTAAGTGTTACAGTCAAACCGTGTAGGAATTATGTTGTTATCTGAGCATGTGGCGGGGGTGGAGAGGTGAAGGTACTGAATTCAGCTGAACTGACTTCAGGGTGGCAAAATGTATATCCCATCGTGTTATTTTCACTTATCTCCATTGAGTTCATTCATTTTATTTTAACTGGTGATTTTAACATTCACATATACAATTTAGCAGATGGCTATGCCAAAGAATTTTCTTCTGTATTGGACATGTTTGCTTTGTGTCAACTTGTAAAAAAAAAAAGAAAACAACCCATTTCGAAGTCACATTCTGGACCTGATTATTTCTAAAGGTGTTGATATGTCCTGTGTTTCAGTCACTGACTTGACCTTGTCCGATCATTTCTGTATCTTGTTTGACTCACTTATCAATCAGAATGTCCAAACAACCTGCTTCTCGGTGAGGAAGAGGTACTTTAACGAGAGAACAAGCTCAGAAATGATCAAGTCCATAGGTGTTTTACAAACAACAACTTCAGACTCAGTTGATGGACTACTGGATCATTAATGTGAAACTCTTGACTGCAATGGATGATGTTGCACCGATAAGAATCAAGAGCACCATAACTAAACAGAAGACACCATGATGAAATACCAATATGGTCGCAAATCTAAAGAAGGAATCTAGAAAAGCTGAACGTCAATGGAGGAAAACTAAACTTAAAATTCAATATGATTTGTACGAACAAAGCTTGCAAAATTATGACAATGAGCTGTTCAAGGCCAGAGAGCGCTATCTATCTCAGCTGATTAACAGGAATGTCAATAACGCTCGCTCTCTGTTTTCTTTAATTGAAAACCAAATATGCTATACAAATAAACTTGCCTTGCCTTATGCATTTAATGCCCACAGCCAGGAGATGTATTAAATGTTTCTAACACAAGAAAAGATTTAAAAAGTTAAGCATGCAGGGATATCGAAATGGGCATAAAACTCTCCTACTTAAACCCATCACACACACATTTAGTTCCATCATCAGACATGTCTGAGGAAGGCCACATGATGATTTGTCCTTATAAATATAAAATTTAAAAACTAATGCTAGATGCTGGTAATGACCGTCATGCTTTAACTTTCACATTAAGAAAAAGGTCAGAAAAAATGTTTCTGAAAATACTGAACTAGATGCACATCAACAGGAGCAGCACTGATGAAGAGAGAAGGAAGTGTGCTGCTACCTGCTGATACCAACAAGCTTAGTGGTTTTGTTTTTATTTTAGTTTCAAACAAAATATATATTGTACAGCGTATATATATCCATACATAGTCATATAATATTACTGCATGCATATTTCCTTACATACAGTAAAACAGAGTGGGAGGAAGCCGACTTCTTTCAATAATGACATAAAACTGCATGAAGTTGTTACTTTTGATATATTTAAAATAAATTCTATGAAAACACACGTTTTAACCATGTAAATCTGTAATTTGTTGCAGAAGTCTTCGACTCCCCAGTGTGCGTTCTTAAATTATTCAGCCCAAGGTGAGTATAAAACATGAGTTTTATAAAATAAAATTCCTTTAGTTACTAATGGCATAAAAGGTTCATTATTGTTGTGTACTTAGGCTATAAGATTAATAATAACAATCTTGATATAGTGTCTGTCAATATGAAGATTAAATAACTAATTTGACTGCATTTAAACCGTCGCCTCAGGGCACCACCCGTTTTGTTTAAGTATATCTTAAACTTTAATTTGTACACTGCCAAAACAGCATCACCGTGTTAGACACTTTTATTTGTTTAAATAAAACGTCTGTCTCAAAGATGAATCTGATCACAGTGAAATTTTTGGAGGAAGGGTTTGCAGAAAGTTTCCCAAAAGATGGACCGTTATAAATTCTTAATTACTAAACACCGTTTATTAAAAGGACATTGCTTATTGTCCAGACAGTTAAATGAAAATGCAGATAACCCGATCAGTCAGGATAATATATAGTGCAAATATCAAACTACGATTGAGAGAAAAAGTAACTGTATAATAAAGGAAGTTTGGCTAAAGAGTTCTACTGAATGATTTTTAAGGTTGGGAAAATTAACTATGAAGAGACTAAATAAATTCTATGGTTTGATCAGGCCGCGACTTGCGGTCACGTGGTTGGGAGAATGGAATTTTCTCCATGGTATTTTGATGGAAAGGTATACAGGTGCATAATTAATGAAGACAACCAGGGCACAATAGCCTTCGCGAAAAATTCTGTGCAAAGACAACGCTATAAACATGTTGACATTAAATGTAACTTTGTGCGATCTATGTTAAAAGATGATGAGATTAACTTGGAATACTGCCCAACCAATGAAATGGTTGCAGACATTCTAACTTAACCAGCCACTAAGCTGAAGCTAATGAAGTTTGAAACCTATATGTTTGGTGTGTGAACCGTGTGGTTTACATATGATTTTTGTTAAATGTGAGCAAGTGGGGGTGTTAAGAAATATGCTCTCATTTTGTTGTACTTCATTGTGACACCATGCTGTATGTATGATCCCCCTGTTTGTTTGGTTTTTTTAAATGAGGGAATCCTCAGAAGGAATCGATCAATTACTGCTGCATGCAGTTGAATTCTATAGTTTAGACTTTTCTTTTTTACTGATTGTCGATTACTTTAGAAGCTTAAACAAAGGATGACACGTGTGTACAAACAAACGCAAAACAAAGAGCAAAGGAGACGATTAAGACATGGAATTAAGAGCCCTGATCGAGCCAAGAAACGGGATATTTAAACTTAGCGGATTCTACAGGGTGGTATTTGTTATCTGCCAATCAGGAAGCATGATGTCATCGTAGGTGGGCTTTAGGGGAGACCGCAGGTCTGATTACAGAGATATAATTTGGATCATATTTTCCCAACCAAAAGTCATAACCTGTTAACATAAGCATTAATGACCGGCAGGATGAGATATCATTTTCCTCGTACCAAACACAGAAGGGAATGCATTTTCATTGTTAGAAAAGGATGAATGGTCATTTTAACAACTAACAGAGAGGAACATTTTGAAAATTTCATTTGGGACACACATGACAATGACATGGTTAGGAATTCCCTCTGGGAGGCGCTGTGGACCTGTCACAGAAATTAGTGTGATCAATAGAACCCTACTCGAATTAAATTACGATTCCATTGTAATCCCGGATCCTCTGTTGAAGGAGGGGTCCAGCGCATTTCATCTTTTCAACCGTCCGTGATGTCATCTGTATGTGACACAAACGCAACCAAAACAACATTTCTGAAGGTAACACTAGGTGCTCGGACTATGGTTCATTCTGGCTACGGGATACGAGGAATATATTGAAAACCGTCATCGTTTGGCAGCCAAAAGACCCTGCAAAGTGTCCGAAGATTTTTGCAACATGCGAGACAGTTTCAGACGCAACAATTGCCATTTGGAAGAAGTTACGGTTACTATAAGGTAAGCTAATAATAGCTAAAGCTAACTTGTGTGTGCTGCTTGTAATTTCCGTGTCTACATGTTGCTGTATATACTATTGTGCAGCAAAATAATTGCAATATGCTTCTGTTTCAGATGGCTCTTATTACACAAAATTGTCTCCGCATACCATCTGTCTGGGCATTTCTCCAGCTTCTCAGTGGTGGAACATCATTTTTTGCTGGTGTTTCAACAAAATCTGTGACCCATCAAAATCTGTGACCGCAGGGCGCGTTAGTTTATGTTTTTCTACATATACATAACTAAAGTCCTTATACACTTGTTTAGAAATAATTATAGAAATAAAAAATTAAAAACTGACTTGAAATATTCATCAATTTTCTTCTGTCACTCTTGTGACAGAAAAATCCCCTTTTCTGATCGACTTTACTGTATCTTCATTATAATGAGCCCAGACTACAGTTTTCCCGCTGAAGGACTAATAAAGGTTTTTTTCTCATTCATATTATAGTTGTTTTTAAGCCTTTGCTCCTCTAGTGGAACATATATGAAGCAAACTGTAGACCACCACCTCATTGGGTCACAGATTTTTTTAAACACCTGTTTAATAAACAGGCAGCTTGGAGAACTTCAGACACCTTCACGTTCCTGTGCAGCATCGTGCAGTCATGCAGAAGCAAAATGCGAAGTTGTGCAAATGTTTATCTACCAGGAAGAGAGGCTACTGCTGTCTGCAAGCTTCGGATATCTTTTTGGAGTCATTTTTATGAATTATGACATCGCATGGGATTTACTCACGAGCCGGAGGAGACAGCGATGCAGAGCATGGATGAAGAGGGGAGGGAAATGAAATGATTTTTTATTTTATTAAATAAAGTTTTGTATCCTCTTAAGGTTTCTTAAAATGAGTTCATTTTCATGTCAATTTAATTTCCCAAAACTTATTATGCAACTAAACACTTTTGTCAGTAATAACTTTGAGACAACTGTCTGTTAAAACATCTCACGATCACATGAGCTGGAAATATTTAATGAAGGTGATTCGATAGAATTATTCCTACATAATTCCTACATTAAACACTTCAACCACATTCTTTGCTCTTTATAGTTACTTTAATTTATACTTTTCTGAAGTGCATCTTAATGAGTTTCTGTTCTCATTTTCAATAATAAAATGACAATAGACTGAAATTTACTCAACGAGCCCCCCTTTTTTTTTACTTTGGTTGAGACAAAACAATGTTTTAAAAAATTTTCGTTTCTCTGGCGTGCCTCCATCGTGTATATTTATTCATTTTCAGCATTATCTGAAGCTGTTGTTGTGGTTCATCTGCAGCATTCATCGTAACTTTGAAAAAGATGGAAGATCCGGCTGCTCCTCCTTTTTCTCCTGCCTCCATAAAGACAGAAATGGGATGCGATTAGCTACATTAATTTGATTAGATGTATAAATGGTGGAATACATATTTAAAATAAAGCTTAGTGCTGTGAAAACCTTACTTAGGCTACATGTTATTGCTGAGCGCCGTGTTATGTTCCGTTTTCTGCCGCAGCCGTAGGTGTGCTCCGACCGCAGGCAGTGTGTGTGTGTGTGTGTGTGGGAGGTTTTTCCTGATGTTGTAGGGAGTCTTTAAGATAAGAAAACACAAAATTAATACTCAGTTACAAGTCACCGGAACAAATTTAAGCACCAGGGAAATAAAACACTTAAAGTTAAAGATTATAAGCATATTGACTTTTCAGTCTGTTTAAAGAGCATACAGAACGTAACCGTAATACAAACATGTGTAACATTGCCTTAGCTTAAGTTAGCATAGCTAACTAGCTAGCCTATCGTTAGTTCGAAAACCAAAAGATCTGCGCTGCTCTCAATATATTTTTTCTCTTTATTTCTCACTTGTTACTATTTTGTAGTAATACTTAAAGTAAACTATTTCTTACCTCAATCCTTGTTTGGAATAATAGTGAAGAAGCTGTATGCAGGACACTCTCAGTTACTGGTGGCCTCAGTCGATAAATGGCAGCCATTTAAGCAAACCACCTCCAGTCCTTACATTAACAATCCTGCTGTAGTAGTCATTTAAGGCAGTCACTTTTAAGCTTTTTTACGTTATTCATGGCACTGCTTTGAGGTTCGTGACCATGCTTGATGGACTCCATGAGCTTCAGGAAAACCTCTCATTTCTTGTGGCTCCATCAAGCTTGTGGTATCCACCAAAACAAAATGAAAAAAGTTTTCACCGCTTCATCAGTCCAGGGGAATTTCTGCAATGCCCTTATCTTCTTCTATTGGCCTGTGTGCTAACAATAATAAACACATTTTCCGGTGGCATTAAATGCAGGTGGGACACAGACTGTGTTCGGGAGTCGCTGTTCAGTGACATCATTTTAAGGGCAAACAATGACCACCAGCCAGGTGAAGATCAAATTTAATGTCAGGTCGGCCTGCTGGGAACCTCAAGCAAGAAGGTATGAAAATAGCATCGGCTTGAGAAACATTATCTATAGTGGAAACACTCTTAAAGTGTAGGCCAGCACGGGCGAGCGGGGGAGAGTAGGTACTATGGAAAAGGCCTTTAAAGAGGCCGGTAAGAGAGGATCTCTGCATCCACAAGGGTTCATAATTTATGAGAAGGGGTGATAAACAGGAAGGCACAAAACAATTAAGACATTTATAAACAACTTAAAGAACCTTAAAATCAGTTCTGAAATGCACGGGTAGCCAATGGAGTAATTTTTTAAAACTGGTGTTATATGTTCCCACCCTCAGGTCTTCGTCAGAACTTGTATGACAGACAGCATAGTGTCAGCATACTGCAGAGTAAATTGTCAGCACTGCAGGAGATAGTTGGATGAGTTTGATAATGTTCCTTTAAGACACAACCTATTAGTTAAAGAACAAGGGATCTTTGACTGCTTGATTCGCAGGAATATTACCATGGGGATAACCTTTATTTATCTGGGTGAGTTCAGCATTGTAACCAAGGTGTTGGCCTTGGTCTGTCTCAGTGGCCATGATTGTTTCTAGTGTGAATAGATCCCCTAAGAAGTTGTTTCCTCACAGCAGCATCAAACCAGATTATAATCCTCTATTTACACCAAGGAATGGTGTGGGATCATTGGGTGTATGTATGAGAGAGAAAGAGTGTGAATGTTAATTGTGGTTTAATTTCATTTTAAAACAGTTTTTTTGTTATTATGTAAAGCACTTTGTGCTACTCAAGTATGAAAAGTGCTTTATAAACAAAGTTCGATGGATTGGATTCTGTATTTAGTGAATCCATGTAGATTTTTTAGTACATGACTTTTAAAAATATATTTTTTCAGGTCATTGTAGTAATTCAATTCAAGATTCTCCATTTGATGTAGAAGCCCAAGGTTTTTTTTTCTTCAATCACTTCACGTAGTATGCTTTTGTACTGGGTGCACAGCGTCAGAATGAAAATTTTCAAATTGATAAAAAGTGCTTGAACTAAGATCACAAGAGCAAGGAGATATCTAAATAGAATGAAAGTCTTCATTAGCTGGGGGATGTGCGTTTATTGAACTCACATTTTTTTTACATGAGATAACAAGAACAGAATAGAATTTAATGAAAGATGTGTTCCAAGTGGTGCAGACGTGAAGCTTGCTTATTAGATTCTACAGTGAATGCTGTTTTTAAAAAGATCCTTTAGAGCAGTGTAATCAAACCAGTGTACCCCCACGCACACTGGGGGACATGTGAGAAAATAAACAAGGATGCATAACTTGTTCTATCTTTTCTTTCCTACTTAATGGATCTGACGATTTCACAAAAATGTCTCGTAGCGCTGAAGTTAAAACACCAAACCAAGAAGGTCTTTGTCTGCTCTTATTATTTTGTTGGTCATAAACGAACATATGTACATCCAAATCCAGAATTATATCTGGGCTACGAACGATCATCAGCAAATTGGAGGGGAAGCCCCACCCACCCCGCATGCGCTCGTCAACGTCACTCGGACACTGGGTCCATTCAGCTGGCGCGTTGCCACACACGTTGGGGACGTCGGTATGCCTGCTGTGAAAAAACAAGTGAAGTAAATGAACATAGACCAACATCTTAATAAAAAGAACTCTGAACTATGTCATCTACTCATTCTGTTAGGCCTTTTCTGAAACAAATCCTCCTCCCTACCCCTACACACTTCCCCTACACCCTCCTTGAAGGCGCTCTCGCAGCTGAAAGAGGTTCCCTAATTGCGGAGTAAGGTATAAATCCAGAACTATTACATTTCCATTTAAAAAAAAATAATAATAATGCGACCTATGTATCCAACTTTGAGATATGGCCATTGTGTGAGTAATGGAAATTTTATTTTTAAGATTTTTCTTAAGTTTTAAAACTGTACTAGTTAATCATTATTGCTAACATAGACATTGAGTTGTATAGTGAAGAAAGGAAAGGAAAACAAAAGAATAACTGTTGGTAGGGTCTAGGAACCACGTGTCCTAAACGGGTATCACTGGACGTCAGTGAGCAACCATAATTACCTGGGGGTCACAGTATTTTATAGGCCTGATCCACTGAAGACCAAACTGTGCTGCATGTGCCCCACAACTAAAATGTAAAATGACATTCCTAGTTCAGTGGTTCTTTTTCAACACCTTCTCTTAATTACTACCAGTTATAAGTTATTATAATCGAACAGGTGTGTCCAAAGGACATCCTGCAGATTTTCAATGTGTCTCTGTTCCAGTGCACCTGGCTTGGATCCAGTAGCCTGTTATTCAAGTCTGTTTAAAGTGGACTGAACTACAGCAGTGTGAATGCTGCTCAAGCCAGTTATGGTGTGTCGAGTGGATATGGACAAAGCAACCTCCGATACCAGCTATTTATGTTGTACAATCTATTTTCTTCTTATGATACTGATATTTCAGAACATTTGGGTAAATATTCATTTATTATGAACAAGAAGAAAGATAGTAGAAAAATAACTGAATAGTCAGGATCATCTCAATGATACTCAGTTAGTGGGAAGTCCTTTTTTCTTTCACTATAGAATTAAAATGAGGCTTTGTGAACGTATTTGAAGACTTAAGTAAGCAGCATCATTTATGGACCTTTTTCTGCTCCACAAACAGCAATAATGCACTATGTTCCATGTGTGGGAAGGCAGAGAGGTAATGCAGCAACACCGCATCATCAAAATGTTGAGGCTGAAGTGATGAAAAAAATGAGAAAAGCCACTTCTTTTTATTCAAGTACTATTTTATTGTCAGTATCTTTGACTTGGTATCAGACCAGGATCAGTAATATTGCAATTTCTACTACTTATCTGGGGGTTTTCAATAACCTGCATTGCTAGTGAACAGAAAAATCACAATGTGTTGATTACCATCCATTTGACAACATGTTTGCTATATTAATCTTAAAAAGCAGCAGGTTGGATTTATTATTTGGAGTTCAGTAACAAAAGTATTGAAAATCCTGTCTGAAAAGGGTTGGACTCTCCACACCAGACCTGTCATTTATTCATCTTTTTTATTTTACATCACTCTTGGATTTTGGGTTAAACGAGGGGAGCTGGCTATCAACCCAGATCTGGCTCTTTAGTTGTCTTTTAAATGGACCTACTTCTTTCTGTCCACAGTCAGTGTGTCCCTCCACCTGGCCACATTGCTTCTTTTGAGATTTGGTTTTGCAATTCTTCCTGAAAAACTCTTTAACCTGACTTTCTGTCTCAATCCCATTCTGTATTTGTGTCCTGGCCCAAAAATGTACGGAATACAAAAAATACAAAATCAAGCAATTTCTCCACAGGAAGCAGCTGTAATATGCTGCAATACGTTGCAGTTATTCACACTGGCGCCAAAAGGGTCCTGGTTCAATCTAGAGCCGAGGTATTTCTATAAGGAGTTAGTGTATTTTGTAGTGTGTGTGTGTGTGTGTATCGTTGATAGCTTGTGATTGAAGGAGTGTATGAAACAAATTTTTCCATAAGCTAGCATCTAAAGAGAAAGTTTTTTGTGTATTGATACAAGATATGCTATTTATTTTATGTTGGCTTTAGGCAATAAACATGTGCGAAGCCCAGCAGCAGTGTATTATTTCTCTGTCACATGGTTATGGCAGCTTATCAGGTGTCATGATATGATGATAAAAAGGTTTTGTTTTAATATTTTACTGGTTTAATATAAAGGACTCACAAAAAAAGTACCATCGACTCATAATATTATACAAATAGGAAACATTTTGATGTTACCAATTCCTATTTTGAACTTAAAAACATAAGCAAGATGTACAAAGCAAACGTGAACAGTAACATGAAAGTTTCATAAACACTATTTCATTTATTCCAGGATCCCATTGGTCACCCAAATGTCTGCTAAGAGCAAATTATTCATGAAATCTAATGTTTATTTTTCTATCCTAAGGTTTACCGTAGTCACTGTAGGATCTGGAATAGGGCATAGAGTTTCAACTATAGACTAATCCGAGGAAACTAGCTGGAAGTAACCCAGCCGCCATTACTGGAGTGTTAAGCCTGCCTTCAGTTTGTGTTGGGTTTTTTTTTTTTTTTTGCCCACAGAATTTTCCCTTTTACATGATCCTATCCTAGTATTATAGGATGTCAAGTGGGAATACATGTTCTGTATCAACTGCACCAACAGTAGTGTAAAAATCCAAATTTAGAAGAAGAAAGAATGTGAAATACACAAGCCTGTGCTGCACCAAGAGTCCCCTGCCCATTACTATACAGTCTGCACCGATTTCCTGGCTGCGCTGAGGTTTAAGAAGTTTTTTAAATGTGGGTGAAAAGCATCAACAGAAAGGACTTTGTTCCAAATCATAACAGCAGGATGAGTGGTGGTTAACAGCATTTAATCTCATAATTGCCAAAGATTTTATTTATGTCAGTGTGTCCACTTAACGTTAGCTAGCCAGCCAATGTTAACTGTCAAGCCAGTGTACTGTTGGTGTGGTAATCTCATTTATTTATTGTTGTAAAGCAATGTCAAAGTGATTAAAGAAAACACTAGCACATTGTGATGTAGCTAATGGACTACGTGTATAATATGGTGCCAGGTTACCTTCAAACGCCGAGTGTGTGGCAGAGTACTTCCAGTTTACTCATTCTTTCATTGATTTGTTCGCGCATTTAACTTTGTCCACAAAATATATTCTCTAAAATATATTCATGTTATCATCAAGCTGTACATCACCAATAAAACAAAACGTGCACACACTTTAATGTTTGACTTATATTTCATCTTAAGTGTTTGCCCAGCCAATTGATAATCTAGATGAGCGTACATTGTGCTGCTGTTTTGCATAAATAAAATATAAAAACTTACACATTCCCTCTCAGCAATTTTCTCCCACACTGCCTGTCTCTCCTTTATTTTTTTCCTGAAAACGTTCATAATGACCACGACAGAGTTTTAAGGTCATGCTGACAACAAAAAATTTGGAGGATTAATTTTCTTTTCGGATTAGGACATTCGCTACATTCGATCATGGCCAAAAATAATTTAGTTAGTTCCTCCTCATTGCTAATAAAAGACACAACCATATTTCATCACCTATCTACATTATTCCCCTTATTATTAACAATAGTATGTCCTGATCCGAACCAGACAGGCGCTCTGATCCAAAGCGCTGCTGCAGCTGCAGCCTCTCCACCTGTTGTTGAA
>JBAMHX010030041.1:0-11771 GCA_037177515.1 Pseudomugil tenellus
GGTTTTCCATCTCAAAATGTTACACCCGGTCCAAAGTTGCCGCAGCAGTACGAACTCTTCTGCGTCTAGTTTATTTTTATAAATCCCAAAGTTTGGGTAGTAACATTCCTACGTACATTTTCAGGCCTGTTTTTTTGAGTAAGTAAACATTTTATAATGTAATTTTGTGGATTTGGACCACATATCCAAGTGGCCTAGGTCGCATTTGAAAAAATCAGATCTGCGTTGTTCAGACTGTTGTTCCAGACCAACAGTCAGTGGTGAAAACAATGCTTTTCCCTGCATTTTCCTCTAAGACACGTTCCTTTTCTCTTCTTGCTACTTGAGAGTACATGTGATGCATCAGCTGAATGCGCAAATACTTTTCCCTTTTAGGAGCATACCTGTGTTCTGCTTTGGCCAGTAATCATTTCAAACCTTTAGCCTCCACAACCGCATAGGGCAGGATATCTGTAGCTATCATTTCCACAATGAGTCTGTCCATCTCTTTCGATCGTGGGTCATTTGGGGACCATTTAGTAATTCTATCAAACACCTGTGTAAGGGTGGGCTGAATCTTATTTCGCACTTGTTGTGCTGTCTTTTCTTGTGCTGTTTCATAAACATTTTTATGTTTTGTTTTAAGATGTTGCCAAAGTTTTGTGATTTAAGTTTACTGGATCCTTGGCTTACTTGAGATTCACAAATATTACAGACAACTTCACCAGACGTTTCCTTAGTGTAGTAATCCCACACCTTACTTTGTCCACTATGAGCTATCTGAAAAATAGTAAAAGTATGTACTTTCAGTTTAAAGGGAAAAACATAATAAGCATCATTTAAAAAAACTAATAAAAATAACCATGTGACAAGTATGGGGCAAAATGTGTGTTGTGCAATAATTTCATCCAGGGTACATACATAAATGTTGCTATCAGTTGTACTGCTTAATGTTATCTTAAATTAAGCCCACATAGGTGTCTGCCTTATTTAACCAACATGACATGACATATATAATATATTAATCATAATAAAATCCAGTTGTTTGCCCAAATGTACAAAGATGTCATCTTTGTCACAGTTTTCATTTATATATAATAGTCACAAATGGCATTAATTGTAATATTGATCATCGCTGTTACAGCCTGTGTCACAGTCTGTGATATTAGGATCAAAGTAAGTTTTATCTTTTCCTTTTATATTAGTCTGATCGTGTATCAAGAGGCTGTTTAAACATTGCGGTGTTGCAGATGTTGAGTTTTGTTTCCACTCCTGGCAGTGAAAAACCACGTTTAAACCACAAGCTACTTAGCCACTTGATGTTTTTGCTAACGAGTCGGAAATGGACCCGCACTCCTGGAAGAGTTGGGATTTTCCCAGCCAAGTGACAAGTGACACACATCAGAATTAATTAGCAGACTTGTGCAGAGCATTTGGTGACTCAATTCAGGGAAATTAGCTTCACTTGCTCTGTAGGACCGGAGTTGCAGACTGCTGCTCTAAGCTAACTTTAGCACAACTAAGCAACGTCATCAGTTGCCAATTATTCGGTCAGGCCCTAGTAACAACAGAGCATCTTGCTTGCCCAGCCGTGGCGGCACATTTTCAATGGCAACATTTTAAGGAGACCCCGGTGGCATTATGTGGAGCAGCAGTAGAAACGTGTGTACAGAGAAACGTGTGGATACAAAGAGGCAGCCAGGAGTGGGAGGAAATAAATGCCAGCGCCTTTACAGATAAGGAGTTTATAAATAATTTTCCAATCACAAGCAGAATGCTGAGTGCATCTTTGATATTCTATAACTAAGGTCAAAATCATCTTTGAGTTAAAGATTCAAGATTATCTTTCAATGAGAACATGCATTTTTCAGGGGGTTGAAGGAAATCAGGAAAACAAAACTAAAAATCTATTTGCATACATCTGAAAATGTTTTTCCTGTCAAAGACGCAGAGACTGGTTTCTTAGATTGAGAAGAACAAAAATTGAAGAATTCTTCAATTATTATAGGTTATAACTCGAGAAAATGACTTCAGAGATCTGTTTTCACACAGAAGTCTAAAGTGATTCTCCCTGGCTTCTAACCTTGTATCTTGTCTGTCTGTTTCATGTATTGTCTCACTCCATGTTTTAATGTTCAATGTATCTTCAACTTATTTTATTCTTCAATTATTTTATTAAATGTATATTCTTCTTAATCCAAGAAACTAGTCTCCTAATGGTCATTAAAAAAATACTGTATAGATTTACGGTGCATTAGATTGATGGATCAGCCCTCCCCACCAGAATGATTATTGGTGATGAACATGAAGGATTTCTGATAAATGATGCTTATGCTGGCATTCAGCTGCTGCAGTATTACAGTGAATAAATATTTTGCTAAAAACATGTCCATGCCAACTTCCTACAGCTTTCAGAAACATGGTTTCATCCCATGTCTATGTCAACTTCCTGCTGAAAAAAACAACAACTATTTACTCTTTATCGTTTGCTTTAAGGGAGATAGATTTCAGTCAACATGTTGGTTGGAAATAAATGTGGTTCCTCCACATCCTCTTTACAGTAAACTTCATTTAACTTGTAGAAACGTGGCCGTTCCAGTTCATTAAGCTCTCTTAAGGTAACAAAAACTTTTTTTAAAGCCCAATTTGTTTTGTTTTGTTTTTGTTGTCGTTTTATAAGTAACTAGTTATATTTCACTATCAAACCAGTGACACCAGTTATGATTTAAGTTAAAGAAGCTCCATGTTGCTATGGTTACCTTGCCAGGTCCAGCAGCTGAGAGTCTGACATTGACATTATTTTCTCTGAGGAGAACGTAATGTCCTGAGCCCACGACATCATCGTGAGTATGTGCACTGTTGGCAGTTCCAGCTGCTGATGATGATGATGGAAAATGGGGATCTGCTCAAATATTACATAATGCTGCATGTGTGTGAGATTTGGCTCAAGATCTCCAAACTGATCTTAAACAGAGGATCCACACCCAACACACAAACACACACACACACACACACACACACACACAGATCCAGCTGTTAGTCATTATCCACCACTCAATGAATCATACGGGCTGGGCTCTGCACACACAATCACATACTATTTACATGACATGATCTGCGTGTGTGAACTCAGAAGGATTTTGTGTGTCTTTAGGGGAACCATGCTGAAGATCTTGTTGTCTGAGAATTAAATGGGATCCTATCCCTATCCTCTTGTGAAGATCGTGTCAGTAAGGCGTATGTTTGGACAGCTCGGAAAACCTGTCAGAAAGCAGTTGTTGGTATTGAGGCTTAACATCAGTTTTGGATCAGACCCAGTTTGTGAGTGGAGGGGAATTCCTGAAGAATCTGCAACTTCTCTGCAGCATTTTCTCATTTCTCCACATTTCAGTTCATTTTTTCATGTTTGGTACACATTTTCTCCTGCACAGCTCGAAGGCACAACACAAGTTAAAACTGAATTTTAACTTGTGTTAACGGACATTTTAGTAGACAGAAAGAAGAAAAAGCCATCTCTAAATCTTCAACTTTTATCTGGTTTTACATTGTTTTAAGGTGCACTCTTTTTATCAGTAGCTACTCTAGGTTACATTTCAGCAAAGGAGAAGGGTCTTTTATTTTTCAATCACCAATAAACTCATTGTTTCCTACAACTCCTACACTGACAGTTTGGGAAAATCCTGTTAACCAGACCCAGCCGCTGTTAGCTAGCTGCTATTATTATCAGGAAGCTTAAGTTAGTGGCTCCACTAACCTCTCTGTCCTCCTCTGACTGTGTGATTTGAGTGCACGTGACTGAAAAAGTAGCCAAACTAAAGACAGAACTTGAGATAGATATCCAATTTGCACCAGATCTGAGAGGCTCAGATAAGGATCGATACAACAACCAGAGTCAGGTGCCTGATGTCACAGCTCCTTATTGTGCAGCTGTAGATATCAGATGGCCTTCTCACATCAACCCTTCCACAGGCTGCCAGCTCACATGAGGCATGGACGCATCTTGGAGTCAGACCTAAGGTCCCAGTTAGCTGCACATCACACCAGGAGTCCTGGGTCCTTGTTGGTCCACGGTGGGCAAGAGGGAGCGTCAGTCCACTACGCCTCCATCGGACAACAACCACTTTCATAACAGGTTTGATGTTCTTAGCCTGGATTATTCCCCCCCTTTGTGATGAGGCTCGGCCCAGCAGAACACTGTCACCATGGGGTTTTCCTTCCCATGTACCTGAGAGCCACGCCTGCTACAAGGCTTGCAGATCTGCACCATTCTTCACCCTCACCCCACAAGTTACCGCCACCTGTCTGCCAGGGTTGTGGACTTGAGTCAGATGACTTGGACTCAAGTTAGACTCGAATCATGGATTTAATTACTTCAGACTCCACTTGACAAATTAATGAATTAATTGCCACTCGACTTTGACTTTCACTGAAATGGCTAATGACTTAACTTTAACTTTGGATTGTTGACTTGGAAGTAATTGATTCCATTCCTGAAGACCTCCCCGTTGTTCCTTTGATTTCTTGAAACAGTTATTTTAATACTACTCCATTTAGCCTGAGTGCCTTCACCCACAATACACAAAATACTTTCATCCAATCATGTAGCAGGAGACTGACAACCAAGGGGGTAGGGATGGCAATGATCAGGCACACCTGGATTAATCAGTTGGTCCAGTAATGAAAGACAGGAAACAAAGGAGTTATCCTAAGTCAGTAAGTAGTGAAGCTGTGCATAAAGATAATTGGAGACTCAGTTGTAAGAAACATGAGATTGAGCTCCATAGTTAGAAACGTGGCATCAGATACATTAGGGATTGTAGTGAAATGTATTCCAGGAGCAGAGCAGGCGACATAGAGTCCAATTTACAACTGCTGGCTAACCATAAACGGTCACATTATTATTTATGTCGGAGGAAATGGCACCCAGTTTCGCCAATTGGAAGTCTCTAAAGTAGATGTTGCCTCAGTGTTTGACTTTGCTAAAACCATGTCGGACTGCATAGTTTTCTCTGGATTGAGTATTGTCGACCCCGCTGTTCTGGCTCGACAAGCTGTAAGGCATTGAGACGCTGCTGCTGCTGTCAGAGCACCGTTGTTTCACTTATCCCCGGACATGTTGAGGAGTTTATGGGATCTGTTGATCCAGCTCCTTAATTAGGTCTTTTTTTTAATCTTGTATTATATTTTTTGTTTAGTTCTGTTCTATTGAGTTTTGTTTAATTTGAGTGTCTCAGTGGGTTTTAGATCCCTTTGTTTTTGTGTGAACTTTTAATCTTTGTTTTATGTACAGGTGCTGTGGGCTCACTTTTTTCTACGTGTCTTGGTTGGCGTATCATGCACAGGTGCTTTGGTTTGAGTTTATCCTTTCTTTTTCCTTATTGATTAAATGCTGCTTCTCGATGTTCACAATCTTTTGTTTTTAAAAACAAAGCTCCGTTAATAATGTGAATGTTGGTTTAGTTATGTACTATGAATTTTTAATCTGTCTAAACAAAGATTACATTTCTAACTTGGAACAGTCTCGGTCACATATACCGACTTGTGTGCCTAAAAGTATCATTAAAGCTGGAAGGTTCTCAGGAGTTCACTTGCGTGGCATTGTTGAATTGAAAAGCTCAAGAAAATATTCCTATCCTCATACTGCCACAAAGATAATTGGAGAGTTTTGGGGAAAACGTGGTCTAGGAGAGGTGCATCCCACTCTAGATGTAGCATGAATATGAATGATTTAATTTGTTATTTAAACACGTCAATTCAAGGATGAGTGGTAGTCTCACATGCTTCTCTGTAGTCCCCCACCAGCTGCCCCCCCGCCCATAATGATTGTCTCTGACCCCTGACCATCCACAATGAATAAACCAAAAAAGCACACAGACTTTCTGCAGTTTTACTCTTGCTAGCAAAAGGCTAAAAGACCTCTTGGGAAGAGATGTAAGCAGAATCTACACCGAACAATGAAAAAGCAAGAAGTTTTATTTACGCAGAATCAAAACAAATGAGACCAAATCATTTTCTGATTGATTAAAACAGTCATATGACATTAAGGATGAATTCACACACACAGCAGACTGATACTCCTATTCATTCCAGGTGATTTTAAATGTTCATTTCTCATCCAACACTTTTACTTGTTCATTTTTCTTGTTTTGGCAACACTCCTGATTTATCATCCTCTCAGAGGTAGTCATTTATTTATGGAGTAATTCGATTTTTTCCACATTTCAGTGACATTTCATTTTAATAAACAGGATAATAACCACAGGAAAGCAATGGTTGATATTTAGAACAATAAAGTTGGTTTCTATTTGAAAAGGAATCAGTTTGACAATATGAAACCTTCTTTTGCTTTAGGAAAAGATGAGGCCTGATAAAAGTTGAGGGGACAGAAAACAAGAGATGGAAATGAGAACATGGACAGTCAGAGGATTGGGGAGTGCTTGTTGTTGTACCAGTCACTGCCGAGGGTGAAGTGTGTGGTGTGTAGTTGTATGTGTCTTTTCAAAGAAAGTTTTAGGTCCTTCCCTGTTGAACAGACACTTTGAGGTTCAAATTTGAATCTAAGGCTACATAAATTAAATTTCAGGATGGATTGTTGGTTAAAATGATACGTTTTGGAAGGTGGAGTCCTCAGAAGGACAGATGTGTGTGTGAGTGTTTCGAGGGAGGATCCTTGCTTGCTTAAAGCTGGGTCAGAAATACAGATCAGCAGAGCTGAGAGGCACTGAAGAGGGGACACATACACTTTTACTGACTTTCAGACACTTTAACACAATTGGCTTATTGTATATAAACACACAAAAAACAGCTGAAGATCACTCAATCACATACAATACCACACATACACAAATTTTACTGAACTTTGGGCTAACGTTGCTCGGGACTTTATTTCCCATCATGCAGCGGAGGAGTCTCTTGAACCTCCCTGGGCCTTCCTGGAGGTCCGAGCTAAGAATGGATTCCTTTGGTTTCTGCCCGAGGAAAGAGGCCTCTGTCTGGGTGTGGATGCTGCTGATGGCCCTGCTAATTCCTGGAACTAGGAGTGCCTTGACCGAGCAAGAGGAGGAGCTGCTGGTGGAGCTTCATAACTATTATAGAGGAGTGGTTTCTCCCAGTGCTTCGGCCATGCTGCCTCTGGTAAGTTGCCGAACTATCACATCATCCCCATCTGACACACACAGATAATAGTGATGCAGTTCTGTTATCTGACATATAATTTGCAAACAGACAAATAGGACAGACTTCAGTCTTTTTGAGAAATAAATGTTTCCCCTTCAATTATAATCTTTTCTACTTTTACTCATAATTTTGGCCTAATTTGTCTTATCCTTTGAGGGTAAAACCCTATTTACAAACATCCCCATAATTTTATCACAAAAAATTGGATACATGTTGATTTCCTTTCCTGTTTTTCCTTTTAAATGGCAAAAAGTGACTCGTACAAACAAAATCCTTATCTAGTCCACATTCTTTCATCTCTGACAATGTTCTGATGTTTTAAAGTGATTTTGATTACAAGTTATCTAGATTTTCATATTCTTTCAGTTTTTTCTTGGCTCATTGTATTGTTCCCCCTCATTCTGTGCATTTATTTACTCCAATTTATGAATATTCAGACAGAAAAAGGCTTCTAACTCATGTCAAAAACAAGTGATATGTTGACATATAACACAACATAGGAAAAAGCAGTTTAAGCTTGATCTTTAGACTATTACCAGCAGTCAAAAGCACACATAAAGAAAATAGTTTATTAAAAATAAAAGTATTTTCTGAACACTTTTTCTTGTGTTCTGTGTCCAGTGTTTAAATATATTTCATCCCTGGATTGTAACATTTTTAATTCCCTTTTTTTGTGTTTTGGCTAATCAATTGCCCTTTTGTCTGTTATGGGTAGGTTTTGTGGTGGCGTTTGTCTGTTGGCTCTTTTTGGACCTGGATGTTGTGCGTTTGGTGTGACTGAGCAGTTTTGGTGTGACTTCTGGGTTATTGATTGTTGTGTGAGTTTCCCCTTCATGGTTTCTGTGTAAAGTCTTTTGTGTTTTTGGCTGCACTGATTTTGTGTTAAACATGGAGTTTGACCTTGGGGACTTCGATAAGGTGCCCACTCCATTACGTAGTGAGATATTTAACCCTTGTCTTGAGCGCACACCGCCTTTGTCTGCTATCACCTCTGATGCGGCTGTCAATCATGCTGGTGCTGAACTCCCATCCCTGTGTCAAATTGAAATAGTTTCAAGAGAGGCGCTGTCCAGCACGGTTTTTGGATTACACGCTGACGAGAGCGGCAGGGTGCTGTTTGGGAGGCTGACTCAGGGATGCTGTCAGGCTCCAGGGTTGCATGGTCTCATCTCAATTGGCTTGTTTTCCATGTTGGTGGTCTTTTGTGGACGTGCTGTTGCTCATGTAGTCCAGACAATGGTTGCCCATTGTCCAGTGTCACAAGGTGGGGGTGTTAGGTGCTGAACACACCTGTTCTGTGTTTTGTCTAACCGTTGGTCCTTCGGTAATTCAAGAGGGAGTGGTTTCTGTAATTTAATTAAAAAAATTTAAGTGACGTGTAAAAGTAGATTATGATGGGATTTCTATGGCCCTCTAAGTCAAAATGACGGATAACATGAAAAGTCTAGTGCAACCTCTGCACTCCATATAACCTGTACTCCTCTAGCCATACCCAGTCGGACATTGACAATGAGAACTCCTGCATCGTCCTTCTCATTCCTGTTAGCTACTGGTCTTGGCTCCGACTCACCCATTGTCCTGGACATTCCAGATCCCGCCTTCCTGTTCCTTATCCCTGCAAACCTCCTGGACTCCTTCACATTCCTCACAGCTTTTTGTTCATTCTTTATCCCAATAAATCCATTAAGTTTCAGGTATCTCTGGGTTCCAGTCATTATAGAATGTCCAACCCTAACCGACAAAGCAAAAAATCCAAGCATCCACGAATATTCACCAGATGACAGGCTTCCATGTCTCCTGCCCGTCCGGCTCTCCAGTCACAAACCTCCCGTATGCTCATTTCCTGTATATACATGCAACAACCAAAACTTACATTGACTGTGTGGCTGGAAATTTCACACTTTTCTTAAAACTGACAGCAGCAGAACAATTTCTTGACATGATCACCCAGAAGCCCTAGACCAGGAGGGCATGACAGAGCTGTAGACTGACGCAAAAAGACATGTCTTCCTCCTGACCCAGCTCTGCTCTGATCCTCCTGTGTCTCCGCCAGTCCAGCCCTGCTCTTGTCCAAATCTACAATACAATATTTGTGTGGGGGGCTCCTGCTCTGAGTCCCACATTTCTCGTGGTTCCTCGCTGCATGTCTCCCGTGGCTATTCACCGGCTCTGCAGTCCTCCACACCAGCTCTGCAGACCTCCACGCCACCAGTGTTGCAGCAGCCAGGTCCGACGCTAGCGCCCGGGGCCTATTCGGCCATACAGATGTCAAACCCACCGTGCGTAGCCCACATCAAAGTCCCGGAGGGAGTCTCAGGAAGGTATGCTTCTTCTCTGCCGGTGGTTCCTGTTTCCCAGGAGGTCTAGTGGGTGGACACTCCTTCCATTCCTGCTTCCCACGAGGTCCCAAGGGTAGATGCTCCTTCTGATTCCATCTTTCAGGAGATCCTGGGTTGGATGCTCCTTCCGTTCTGGTTCCTGTGTCAGAAGTCGGCTTTCCTTTTTCAGGGTCCTGCTTTAGAGGACATCATTCCTCTTTCCATTCCTCCACACCATGACATGCTGCCTATATAGCCTTCGGGCTGGCTGCCAGATCTAGACCGTGTATCTTTTCAGCCTCCGGGCCGACCTCTGGAACTTTTCAATCCCTGGAGGTATAGGCTTTTTTTGACAAAATTGGCTGGGAAGGTATTGCAAGTTGACCCGAAGCGTGACGATGGACACGTTGTACCTTAATTGTCAAAATGACAATACTGCGTGTTATGAAGTGGACGCAGGTTTATGAATGCCTTTTTTGTCCACCTAGTGGCGATGGAGCTTCACATGTCTAGAAACTCACCCCACATGTCTATTTCAAGTGCCTTTCAATGTGGACACTTCCAGAAAGCTGTTTTTGTGCATTTCAAGTGCCTATCAGTGTAGACACTTCCAGAAAGCTAGCTTTTTGTCCATGGACATTGAATAGGGACAAGAGCAATTTGATCAGTTTGGTCCAAACTTGACGCCAGTGGCTATTTTTTTAGCCCCCAATACTGACAAAATGCTCCTGGAGCCTCAAAGAAATGTTTTTGGTTTTTTTTTTTTCAAATTGTCTCCTAGCGCGTCACCACTAATCTGGCAGATTGCCACACGTCACCCCAGCCACCACATGCTGGGGTAACTGGGCACTAGGGGCTGCTGATACAAGCTTCAGTCCTCCCACAACTGTCTGAAAAAAAAAGCCTTTGCTCCAATGAAGCATCCAATGTATTTGAAATTGAGACATTGTCAAGAAACCTGCACTGGCCTCGTGAGTGGGGGATGGGTGAAAAGTAAAGATGCTATGATTGTGGCTAAACTCGTGTATAATTCAAAATGGCGGCGGTCCTTAGAGGTCTCGGATCATCAATCCAAGGTTGGTCAAAGATCCTATGTAAAGATGTTTGAAAGTGACACTGTCAAAAAAAATCCTGCACAGTTGAACTTCTTACGCAAAAATCAATTAAGGCCATAGCAACAGCCCCCTAGATGACATTGGCTAAGTTACATAGGAGTCGATTTCGAAGCACTAAACATGGGTTTTTCCCTTTCCAAAAAATCCCAGGTGAATGGGAAATGGACAGCCTCCCGCAGGGCCCCCATTGCAGAGCAGCACCCAAAACAACATACCTGTCCTGCGGTGCACTTCACAGCCTAGAAAAATTTTGCTCCGATTGACCACCTTTTGCGCAAAAACCTCTCAGGGTGGTTTTTGACCAATAAAGAACTGATGTGAGGGCTGGAGCCAGAGCTTTGTTGGTTTAACCCCTCCTCTTCCACAGAACTGGGATTTTTTCTGTTTCTTTTCTTAAAAACTTTGCTCGTTGTACAACGATGGAGAAGTCGCATAACCTCTTTCCTGTATACATTGTGATAATCATGAGTGAATCTCTGTTTTTTTTCCTTGTCAACACAAAACATGCAGCCATACATGTTGAATAAAACAAAGTCAACAGCTCATAGATGCAGCAGGATGTATATGTGTGGTGCTCTAGCTTGAATTGAAGTTGTTACGTTTTTAGCATCTCCAAAATTTACAATTTCAGATGGCTACTTGGGTCTTTTTAGCCTGGTTCCTGCATCCAGCACTAGTGACGTTTGTAACAAAATGAAAGAGAAAAACAAATATCATTCCTTCTAGCACTACATGGCAACACCTGTGTCTACCGAGAGACATACTGAAGTTTGACTGGCACTTATCTATGCTGTCCTCTATAGTTTGATTTTTTACTTGTGTTAAAATCAAACTATTTCTAGATCGCTTTTCATATATTATCAATGTCTCAGGATAGTGCTAGTTTATATTCTCAGATGCAAGTCTCTTTGGATATATCATGCCTGATGACTGCTGGGACAGGCTCCAGCTACCCATGACCATGAATTGGATGAAGCGGTATGGAAAATGGAGGCTTAATGTTGTGTGGTGCGCTCGTTAGTGCACACCACACAAGACCAAACAACAGAGATCTTGTGCAGTCCATCTGTTGGTTTGGTGGTTTGTTGGTTTGTTGGTTGGTTGGTGACAGACAGACAGACAGACAGACAGACAGACTTTATTGTCTGCCCCTTGTGGTGACAGAAATTCCTCTTCGACAAGG
>JBAMHX010030042.1:0-11756 GCA_037177515.1 Pseudomugil tenellus
TGGATTGCAGGATCTGTAAAGCGCTTTGGGCATCGAGAGATGAAAGTAAAGCGCTATATAAGTGAACACCATTTACCTTATAAGCACATTTCATTGATGTATTGTGTAATATATCACATTAGGCACTTATAGTCTAATTTAAATAATTTATTTACAATATAGAAGTAAAAATCTTGTTCTCAGCCAAATTGAAAAGCAACACAAACAAATAATCGCAGTCATAACAAATTGCAGTAACAATCATTATTGACGTTGTGTGATGTGACAGTGATGTTTCAGTTTAGCTTTTAGAGGATGTAATATTGTAGTTAGTCTACTTTTGCTTTTTTTATTTTTTTAATTGGTCTTAGGTTTGTTTTAAACATTTAAAATTGTATTAATTCCAGTGTTTTCCTCGTGTGGATCCTCTGCACTGGGGTCTAGGGCTGCTCAGCCTTTATGGTTGTTGTTGGGGCGAGGCTTTTCTGTGGGGGGCCCTTCCATTACAGCCTTTGGCTGGTGTTAATGTGCCCATCCCCTTGGGGAGTGGCCGTGCCGGTGGCAGCACCCATTGCGGTTGCGGGTGGGCTGGCCTGTTAGAGGATCACCACAATATCGTTTCCTCTGAGTGTGCCAAGCAAGAGGTTTATTAGTACTTGATAGAGACAGATGACGTCCGCCTAGAGTTGTGCTGCAGTATGGGTTCAGAGGGGTTTGTGTGACTGGGTGTGTAATTATTTGTATTCTTTTCCATATTTTATTTCCTGTTGAATTTTATTTCTTTTTGTTTTTAATTTGTAAAACACTTTGTGTTACTTGTCGTATGAAAAGTGCTACATAAATAGACTTGATTTGATTCGATGTAACTCAGTTGCTCTTGAGACAGTCCAGATATCTGCTGTTAAGGCACGTGACTCTTCATTGCTCAACAACCCCCCCCCAAACATTTTCTTTACATCTTCCTGTAAGGAAGCCAACACTTTAGCCGTAAGATGTGACCTGCTGGGCTTACTGTGTCGTGGCTCAGTTACGCTAATAAAATGTTTAATCCAGTATTTTCCACCACTGAATAAGGCTGCAGATCTGCTGCTATAAATAGCTCTACAGTGTTAGTTATAGCTTTCACACGAGTGGAGGTTTGTAGAAGTTTTACTGCAAATGAGGATGGAATAGTTGACTGGACAAGTGTTGCTGTTTTCCCGTTTGTCAAATCTAAATCTTTGTGATGCCGACGAATGTGTCCTGCTGTGTACGTAGTGTTTCCCGTAACAGAGTAAAGTACACACACATAGCGTATCATAACACTGTGATGTTCTTCTCGACAATGTAAACATTGTCAACATAACTCACTGGAAGCGCAAAATATTTCCACACTGATTATTTAAGAGAAGCAGGAGCAGCTTCATGTCCAGGGTCCCGCATTTCCTTTATCTCTTGTGATAGCGTCACAAACTGCCGGTTAGCTAACGGCGTGATGTGTGTTTACCCCTTTGCACGCTGCCTCCCTAACGTATATAAACCTAACACGCTAATTTCAGTCACTATTGTAAATGGGAGAAGGAAGAGGAGAAAACAAACACACACTCACGGGAAAAAAAATAGTGCAACTACTCCTGCAGGGGTAAGATGGGGGCGGGTATTGTGAATCCTCTCTTTGACTTCAATGCTCAAGATTGTGACATAATTTCGATTGATTTCGATAGTTAATCAAAATTGTGACATCTCTAATATATGTAAATCACTTCAAATTTTGTATGAAATATGCTATGCAAATTAAATTGCCTTGCCTTTCGTGGCCCACTTTGATCCCCTTAAGCCCAGTTTCCATGAACAGGACCAGTTCATGTTGGATTGGTTCTCATTTATTTGCATTCCAACATCTAAAAATTGGTAAGAGCACCAGAGTATCAGAACCAAACCATTGTATTTTTTGGGGGACCCTTCAGTTGGAATCCCACTTCTAGGCCTTCTTTCAACCAAGCTGGTTCCAGCTCTTTGCTGGGCCAGAGTTGAAAACTGTTTCGCGTTGCTTGCGATGCAGCTCGGGGTTACCTGGCCAAAATAGCTTTGAAACATGGACCAACATCTTTGTAAAACAAAGAAATTGACTCTGAGAACAAGCACAATTGGTCTGAGGAGCAGTCTTGGGGCCGCATTTACAAATATCAAATTTTGCGTGTACTAATTAGCGTGTGGCATCTAGATTTTAGCGTGTGAGATGGGGCCGTGATTAGTACGTGACCTACTAAGATTGCTCACGCAAATGACAGCGGGTGTAAAGTGTTGGAGACAAGCCTATTTAAATGAGGATTTTGCGTGTGTCATGGTTTTCATGGTGACAACTTTACAAAACCGCAAGCGAAAATACAAGTTTGATCTGATGGAATTAGAGGTGTTGGTGGAAGAAATCAATAAGATGTCCAAAGAGCAAATAAATCTGACAGCAGCTCAAAGGAGCACACTACACATTTAATGAATGTGTTTTCGGTTTCTGTATATATGCTCAGAGTTTGCGGGAGGTGCAAGCTGCACATGAGTGCAGACAATTGCTCTTATAACACCGGGGAATCCAGCCACCTAAAAAAAAACTTGTTTTGTCTTATTCAAATAATCTCGAGAGCTTGGAAACTGACTAAACGTTGCGATCCGGCTCACCAGGAGTTTAGTTATTGCAGGTATGCATGACTCCTTCTTGTGTCTGGCTCCAAATCTGTGCTGAGTTCCTCCAACAGCTCCACAACAGCAAGGCTGGATAGGCGATATGTTCTAATAATTAGTTTCTCTCTCATTCCAAACATGTTAACACGAGGAGGAAATATGCGTTCTCTCCGTCGCCTTTCATTATTTCTATGTCTTTGTATTGCAACAATCACTGTGCGCAATTGCACGTCCTTTTGAAACGTGCTAAATATAGACGCAGTTTCTACCAGCAAAATTATTTTCAGGTTTGATAAATCGGTTTGCGTGTGCTAAAATCATATATGTACATGTTCTCCTCCCACTCCACGCAAAATTGCGTGTGAACGCCCCAATTTACATATTAATTGAGGCAAAAATTCTAACTCGAGGAGGACGCGCGATTTTGCACCTTTGGAAGATGCAAACCCTGTTAGTAGATCAGTTTGTACTTTTTTTGTGTGTGCAGTGGGTTTGCACGCATTTAAGTACACGTACATCTTTAGTAAATCCGGCCCTTGGTGTTTCTCGGCTTTATGGTCATCTGCAGAGGTCCAAAGGTCCAGGGTGGCTGTAGCTCAGGTGGAAGAGCAGTCGTCTTTCAACCGGAAAGTTGTGAGATTGATTCCAGGCTTCGCCTGACTACATGTCGAAGTGTCCTTGGGCAAGACAATGAACCCTAAGCTGCCCCCCGATGTGCCTATCGGGGTGTGAATGGGTGAGTTTAAACTCTGTAGTGTAAAGCGCTTTGAGCGGTCAACATGACTGGAAAAGCGTCCAAGTCCATTTAACAAAGAGGTCCAAAGTAAACTAGAAAATTTGATGGGTGCCATGCAACGGTCCGCGCCGCAACTTAGCATGATGGCAGTTCTGCATGGGTGCGTTCACAGCAAACGTCATCGTGAACCCGAGGAAGGGCCATGAACAGACACTGGTTGATGCATCTACTGTATTGTATATAGTGTGTGTGAAAGAGAATACATCCCTTTTAAAGAGATGATAGAGAGACAGACAGATTGAGAGATGACAAATGAAGAGGAAAATAAATGATGAAGCGAGGCGAAATGAAGCAGAAATGGAGTTTAGCTGTATATAGCAACTGTGTAATGATTCTTGTCAAAATGGGGATAATTGTTTCCAACTTGTTCCATTACACCTAGAATTATAGATGTTGGTTATCATACTAAAAGGTGGACCAATAGGCTATGTAAAAAGATAAATGAAGCCTCTTTGACATTACGTGACGGTTTCTGAAGAGCTGGATAAAGGCTTGGTGGATAGTTTCCACCATTACCGTCTTCGTTACGCATGTCACCACTCCAAGAAATAAAAAATGAACAAAAAGGTGGATGATTGACACCTGTTAGTTTAGTGTAGTCACCAATCGTGTGTATTGTGAGTTATGTCTATTGTTCTGTTATTACCTGCATGTGAAGCCCTCTGAGACAACTTGTTGTGATACTGGGCTATATAAATAAAATTTAATTAGAATTGAATTGAACCTATCAAACTCCTAGGTACCTGTGGCTAAGAGCTAACTGAGCTAACCCAGATCTAATGGGAGCAAACCAACTAAAAGAAGCAGCACTGAGCGTGTTTACATACATGAACAGGAGAAAAACACATCACATTGTAGCTAAACTACTAAATAGGAGGAGAGAGTAACAGGATATTTCCATTAACAGCTGGTTAACCAGTGTGTCCAGAGACGGTTAAAGTGACTGAATACAGTAGTAAAAAATACATCTGACAGCATCTGGGGAGACTCGACCGTTAATCAGTAGTTTACAAAGATCATGTTGAAATTGGCTGCATGAAATCCCAGATTAGATCATTACTAATATATAAAAACACCACATCTATTGTGTCTTTTGCACATAAAAGCTCCAATTACTGATAACCATGCTAAGACATTTAAAAGTTCTGTTAATAAATTCTGTTTTCTTCTTTTGGTTGATCTTCATGCTGCTATATCTATTGCTAGTTTCATTTTACATCATTTTAGCCTCATAATCTGACAACTGACATTAAAACTTCAGTTTTATGGTTTTATATCCATATATAGATTAAAGTTTTAAATGTTAATGATAGAAACCTAAAACTAGGAGAACATGAGACCAGCAAATCTGAAAGGGCCTTGCCAAAACCTTACAGAATAACTCCGGAGATTCATTTTAGCTAAACATAGACAAAGATGGGACAGTTCTAAACTTATGAACCAGACTCTGAGGTTAAAAAAAATATCAGGCCCTCTCTCAGATCTCATGAAGCCTTTAATGGGACATGTGTTTGTGTTTAGGTTCTATGGGTAGAAGCAAGGCATGTTTGCATGCTGTTGGGTCACAGGTCATCAGATAGAAACTGTTTGTAACGTGACCAGATCAATAAGCAGCATGACAGGTAGGACTGTTTTGTGTGTATTCGGTTGGTTCTTTTCATTGCCACATATTGATCCATGGGGATCAGGGGGGTCTGGGGGGTTGGAGAGGGCGGGTGGGGGTGGGGTTGGGGGTTCAGGAAAATAAAGATAATATAGGAATAGGATCGAGATATTTGTAATCTACTTTATTTTTCTTTCTTTTTTTACAATAATATATTATTCATAGACATAAGATGAACCAATATTGGAGGTTTAATGTATTTCATCAAGGTGAGATCTCATCCAAAAGTTAGAGATGCCTAAATCATTTGTCTGTTTGATCACAAGAGCAAACCCAAGTTAGAGTTTTATCCTCATACATTTGAATCAATTATGACAAAACCATTCACTCACTCAAGGCAAACTACTTTAATATTTGGAGGTATGACAAAACACCTACCTATGAAGTACCTAAACTTCCAGGACTAAAGCAGTAGCACACACATGTATATGCTTCAAACTTGACCAACTTGTCCAGAGTTTCAGGTGGATTGAGTTAGCTAAAATGCCATGTCGCATACATTAGCACATGTTTGGCAGAATGTGATAAGGGGGGTAAGAAATGAGACCCGTGCTATCACGAGTTACTGATTTGCCTTGCGGTTTGGAACCTGTACACTTGGCATAAGCAGCAACTTAGTGCAAATGTAAAATGTAGGCACATAACAAAACTCACTTAGCATCAATCACAGCTAATGACTTTTACAAAGCAAAAAATGAAATATTATTGGAATAATCTTTCCATAACATCATTACTGAAGGTATTAATTACAAAGCATGCTATGATGCACCCAGGGTCCCTGTTGTAAAAACATTAAGATACGAAATAAAATAAAATAAAACAAATCCTATGCCGTCAGAAGCTACGGCTAGGGGTATATCCCCGAATGCGCCCAACCCTCCTATTCCCCAGTCCCTGAATAGACTCAATACAATAATATAAAGATGCACTTGTTTAGTCACAAAGCTCCACCTGGTGTTGATACTTCAAACCAGCCCGGTATGACGTCAGGACAGAATGCATCCTGAGGTCATGACCTTTTATTTGAACTTGATTTAAGGTCAAGGAGAGAAATTGTTCCAGACATATAGCTAAAAATCTTATTATTTATCCATAAAGTGCCACCTGGTGGGGAAACCATAAATCAAATAATCGTAAAATTTGCCCCATTGGGGACATAAGCAGGTATACTCAGTATCAAAATCCAATTGTATATCGTTCCAGTGATATAGGCAAAAAACAGATTTGGATTTATGGTTTCCTCACCTAGTGAGGAAACCATAAATCCCAAAATACCAATATTTGAGCCAGGTTGTCCCCTTGGGGAACTAAACAGATATACAGAGTATAAAAACCCAATTGTGAAAATTGTTCGAGTTATCACACTTACACAAAGAATATCCAATGAAGACGGCGGCAGCTGTGGAGGACGTGGCGGTCATGATGAAACCATAATATCTCCGACACTCCGCATTCTGGGATATAATAAATCAGATGGAATCAGATGGATGAATAAATAAATGCTTTCACTCAGAAAAAACAAGGTCAGATTATTATAGCATGTGACCACAGTGACACAACACAAAAACAACCATGCAGGAATACAGAGCTGTCTTTGTGCAAGGGTTCTTAGGTGAGTCTGGTTAGCTTAAAAAAATAAAAAGACAACAAAGATCCTCTTTTTCCAGTATTTTCATTCCAGCACAGAAACTCAGTTCAGTAAATTCGGCATGTGGCATAGTCTGATGCATCAAATGGAAAGCCTATTTTAGTTGTGCAGCTTGTAAAGGTTCCTCCACAATTCAGAAATATAGTTGGAGCTGTGCTGACTTTTTCCTGACTCTCAGTGTCTCCCACACGATGCAACACTTTTCCAAGTGGTTTATGGGGACAAAATCATGATACCAGAGGAAACCTAAGTTAATAATTTATAGAAGTTAACATTGTTTACTTCTGCAAATGAGATTAAACAGAGGGAAATGAGAAGTAGGTCATCTTGACACATAAACCTTTACGCATACTATACAGACAAATTTAAACTAGCATTGCTGATTGCTGCCATTGACCTGCAAAAGCTTCATTATGACATTTTGTCTTACTTGATGCCCTAAAGTGTTTCATTTAGCTCTCTGCCCCACAGTGGTGACATCAGGTGCTCTTTATCAAAGTAAATAAATGCACAAAGACTTCAGGTCATGGGGGTAGTCCATAAAACTGGATTAAGGGAAAGCCTAGCTTAAATTAATCTAGCTCATTTGAAAGTGAGTTCGGTTCCATGAACATGACTTATCGGAATGTCCGCTAAGTAACCATGGTAACTTATGCACCAGAACAAGCCTGCTTGTGGGCAAGCTAACATCAGGCTTAGCTTAACTATATCTCAAAGAAGGTCAGATTGACTGAAAGAGACTTTAAAAATAAAGTTCCAGCTGGTAGAATTCTGCGTTCCCGCCACCTTTTTTTTTTTTGGTCTTGGTGGGACTGCAGGTCCTTGGAAAAAATCAGGATGTCATCCAGATAGACAAAGACCAACCATGTCCTGGAGGACGTCGTTAACACTCCGGGTGCATTGGACAGCCCAAATGGCATGACAAGATACTCATAATATCCTGGAGACGTGTTGAAAGCGGTCTTCCGTTCATCTCCTTCTTTGATGCGGACCAGATGATAAGCATTCCTGAGATCCAACTTTGTGAAAACATGGCCCCCTGGACCTGGTCGAATACTGTGTTTATTAGAGACAGGGGATAACAATTCTTAACCGTTATGGCATTGAGTCCCCTGTAGTCGATGTAGGGCCCTATGGAACCATCCTTCTTGTGGTGGTCATAGCCTGGTTTTCAGGACCGGACAAGGAATACAAACGGCCCCTAGGAGGAAACGTACCAGTTAACCATTCTATGAAGCAGTCGTAAGGAAGGTGGGGTGGAAGACAGGTGCCACGGTGCTTGTTAAATACCTCCTTGAGGTCGTGAGAGACTGGGGGTACTTCAGCCAGATTAGGATAAGGGTCGATCCTAGTCCTAGAATTTCTGGGCTCACTGGCAGCAGCGCAAAGACAGGTGATAAAGAGATCCCAAGATCTCTTTATGGACCCAGTCCAGGTGTGGGTTGTGTTTCGTTAGCCATGATGCACCGAAAATAACTGGAACCTCAGGTGACTGTATTAATAAGAATGAGACCAACTCGTGATGATTCCCCCTGATAACTAACTCCAGGGGAACAGTCTCCGACTAATATTATGTAGAATATGTCCATCTAAAGCAACCACCCTTACAGTTTTGGATGTGGCACAGGTTGGAACATTGAGTTCTTTAGCCAGCCCAATGTCAAGAAACTCTGTGTCAGCCCCGGAGTCAATGAGAACAGACAAAGGTCTAGTTCTGCCTTTTAATGTTAATTGTGCAGTGATGAAAAACATTCCCGAGGTCTCCGATGATTCTTGTTGACTCTGTAAGATCCTTGTATATCTTACTGGGTCGGGCATTTTAAATGGACATCTATTAGCCATGTGTCCCATCCCGCCACAGTAAAAACACAGTTTTATATCGCCTCTCTTTCTCTGTGGGGGATAAGCGGGTCCTACCGAGCTGCATGGGTTCACCAACGTCAGAATGGGAGGTGGAACCGGAAGCGGAATTGGGTGGCTCGTCCTCCGGCTTGCCCCATGTCTCGGATTGGCGGTTTCTGTGGAAAAATCTCCTCTCTTCTTTCCGTTCCTGTAACTGGAGATCGATCCGTATAGCGAGGACCTCTAGTTCGGCCAGGTTCCTAGGGGCATCTCGGGTGTCCAGGTCATTCTTTATTTCCTCCGACAATCCTTGGTAGAAAGTGTCGCACACGCCTGTGTCATTACAGGCGTTGTCTGCAGACAAAGTATGAAAGTCAATAATATAATCCGTAACACGGTTATTGCCCTTCCTCAGGGTCATTAGTCCTTCTCTTTCAGCCAACACTGGATCGAAGACCCAGGCGGATGTGGAGAGGTTAGTCATCCTATTAAGCAGATCTTGCATGTTAGCTTCCAACTTGGTGATTGATGTCTCCATACAAGACCGCCATTCTGGTGTAGGCGACGGGTCCATGTTGGCCAGATGGTACTGTAATGAGCGGTACTGGGAGACCCGGAAATTCAGCCCACACAGCGATGAGGTTGACCACTTATTAGAACCAAAATGGGCAGAAGCAAGTCAATATCAGGCAGACAGGGAAAAGAAGTGTCCGGCAGGGGTCAGGCAATCAGGTGTCCAGCAGCGTAAGCAAGATCAGATCCAGGCAGGCAGAAAACAGGCAAGTCAGGGGTCAGACAAAAGGCAATCCGTGAGAGTCGGCAGGGTCAGCAACAGGAATCTAGGAAGAAACACGGTTAATACTGGAATACTGGGGAGGTAAATGACCATCTGGCAAGGAAGCAGACATAAAGCAGGGTTTATAAAAGGAGATGAACAGGTGGAGAGAGTGAGGACTGATTAACTCTGGTGGAGCAGATGAGCCTGATTATGAGAGCTGCAGGCCAGTCCTCATGACACGAGGTCCAACCATCGCAAGTTAAACCTACTCTTTCCGCTGACTGGAGGGATTTCATCACCTGAGTCTTGGTCTCTTCGTACAATGCTGGAACCGTTTTTTCGGTGAAATGCTTTTGATTTGGGATTTCATAGCAAGGCTCAAGAGTGTGCATCAAAAAATGAAACCCGTCATTCTAGACAACGCTATATGGCTGGAGATCTTTGCAGATATACACAGAGATTCCATGGGTGATACACTTTGCTCTGGGAGAGTTAAATGGGAGTTTTGCTTGAAATAACGCCTCCACACTGGTCTTAGCGGGAGTTCTAACAGTCATAGCTTTCACTAGCTCTGGGTGATGCCACTGTAAGTGACTCTGCATATTTGTTGTGTTTCCATTGTACTGTATCTTTGTCAGACAGCTTTTGCATATTGAAAAGTCCTTCTCCAACTTTGTTCCATCCTCATTGGTATAAAATCTGAAATGAGTCCACACTTTAGACTTGTATGATGCCGGCGCATCTTTCAGCATTTTTTTCTCTCGTGAGTCCGCCATTACTTTCCCATTACTCTCCCCCCCCCCTCCCCTCCCCTCCCTCTAAGCCGGGCAACCTCCGTCCACCTTCACAGGCACTTGCATGTCGAGTGCACCAGGTGGGCCATAAAGTAATTGCTCAATGAGCATAGGAGACAGGATCCACTTGTAATGGCTGTATATTACATCAACATTTGGCCTTATATAGGGAACCAGCAAGATTGCATCGAATCTTGACTTTGATCAAAATTTGATGTGATCTCCCATCCTGAGCAAGCATGGGATGACAGTGGGAGGGAAAACTCCCTTGTAACAGGGAGGCAAAACCTCCGGCAGAACCCGGCTCTGGTAAGGTAGCCTTCTGCCTTGACTCACTGGGGTTACAGGGACAGGAAAGACAGATAAATATACATTGCAGCTTTAGAAGTGCCCACCAGTGCATGTCATCAAAGTTTACCAAAATTGATACACATGTTCTAGAGCAGGGGTGTCAGAGTCCAGTCCTCGAGGGCAGGTGTCCCTGCAGGTTTTTGTTGTCTCCATGCTCCAACACTGCTGAATGAAATTAATGAAAAGTTTTACAAGAACCTTTTGGATACATTGGATTTGCATCAAGTGTGTTAGTGCAAGAAACAACAAAACCTGCTGGATACCGGCCCTCGAGGACTTGGCTTTGACACGTGTTCTAGAGCATTGGCCAAACAAAAAATCTTCTTGGAGCAAAGGTCAATGCCAAACAGGAAGTTTTAGATCAAAGTGGCCATTTAGCCATTTTTTGCCATTTTGCTCACATTTTGGCCATTCTGCCGTTTCTTGCCATTTTGCTCACATGGTATTTGAACAAACTAATCCAAGGGCTTTCATGCCAATGACACCGAAATTGGTTCAGAATGCTCAGTGTGCGATTAAAAATCAAAAGAATTTTAATCCATCGTGTCGTTGGCAAGGGGCGGGGCCTCAAAGTTTGATGTCTCGCCATGAGAATTGATATAACTCTCACACAACAAAAGATATCTGTACTAAAATGGGTAGGTATTATGCCAGTCCCACTCTGAAAGGGTGTATATGTCAATATTTGGTTTATGGTTAAGCCCCCCCCCCCCCCCATTCACCGTGGTGCGACGGTGAAGTTCGATGTGCCGCCATGACATCATAAATCAATATAAATCTCTCAATCTTGCTTGGATCAATATATAATTCACAGACAATAATAAGGAAGCCATGGCGATCAGATTGATAGATATCTCTATAAAACCTTCTGTAACTTTACAATGTTTCACCACTGTCACCAATGTCCTCTAAAACCTCAACCTGTCTTTTAGATCCAATTCCTACAAAACTCTTTAAAGACACTCTTCCCTTCATTAATGGCTGTGTACTGAACATCATAAATACCTCTTTAGAAACAGTTTATGTACCATAGTGAATATGACATTAGGGTGACAGGAACTGCCCTTTGCTGGTTTAAATCCTATATAACTGATAGATACCAGCTTGTCAATGTCAATGAACAGTCCTCACAGTACAGTAAAGTTAACTATGGAGTGCCACAAGGTTCAGTTCTTGGACCAATTTTGTTCATACTCTATATGCTACCACTTGGAAATGTAATTAGAAAACACTGCATTAATTTCCAC
>JBAMHX010030043.1:0-11754 GCA_037177515.1 Pseudomugil tenellus
TTGTTGTAATCTGACTTGAACACATAAAACAAGAGTGAACAACTTATACACTGCAAAAACTAAAATCTAAGTAAGATAAAACATCTGAAATCAAGGACACATATGTTTATTTTTTTAAATGTAAGATCAATTATTCATACTTATTAGGTATTTTAAGATTTATTTCTTACTTGTTTTAGGAACTCTTGACAGGTTAATGTTCTTTGTTCCAACAGAACAAGAAATTTTATCTTATTTCAAGGAAAATTTTTACATGTGCTTGCATTTGTATGATGGACAGGGCTGATGATGATGTCTGATATTCCTGGTGCTCGCCATGAAGGACATTTTCTCCAAGGTTCTGGTTCTACGTAATAGAGGTTCTCCTTTCTGGTTCTGATAGCAGTTTTCATCTTCACTGGATTGAATCAAAGGTAAGGTATAACAAACTCTGTTGGTATTATTTTATAAATGGGTTAATTTCAATAGTTATTATAAACTGGATGAATGTAACTTATCGAATTAAAGATGGAGAAAAATTAAATGTCCATGTAAAGTGCCTTGAAAAGACTGTTGTGGATTAGTGCTACAAAAGAATTATATTGAATATTGAAGTGTTTTTTGCTCTCAGAGCTAAAGGGAAGTTGCAACACTATGCCTTTGTTAGGTTTTTCATGGCTACGCAATTGTTCATTCCCTGAAATTTTTGTTAAACTGTTAAACATAATCAGATTTCTGTTTTATCACAATCTGATGCCACCAAACACTTAAATTATCACTGGTCACGAGTATACATTTTTTCTGACATTTCTTCCTATAAAATGATGGTTCCGCATTAATCTACCAGATCTTTAATAACTCATTCAGTTATTAAACCAGTATTAGTAGTTTTTACATGACCTTTGTTATTTCCTCTGTTTGATGCCAATGATCTAACATCATCATTCATGCAGTAATTCTCCAAAGGGAGGATCATATCTATCTGACAAATTAAAATCAGGTGGAGACGTTTTATTTGGATGGATACACATGTCCACACAGATACTGTTGACACATGGAAATCTTCATTGTAACCCCAGTCAAAAGATGTCCTTCGGTGTGGTTGGGCTTGCACACCTTTGCTGACAAAGCTCAATGTTTCTGTATGAATACTGTTTCCAACTTTATGAAGAGCTGTATTTACACATTTTACCCCTGCCCGACAGATTTTGCATAAAACCTTGCTTATGTCTGTCATAATGTCTACCACACATCTGCCTTCAGGCAAGACGGTCCTACTATCAGAGCTTCTTTTGAGTTGTACCATATTCATTCTCTTTGTAGACAGAAACTTCCAGACACATGCGTGAATCTCATTGATTAATGTTGCGAGACTAATGTGAAACCAGTCTTGCAAGATTATGTTAAAAATTGTCTATTAAAAAACAATCCAAGTACTTTATGATGGATACAGGATTTTCAAAACGAACAATGAAAATCATGAATTTGAACCCAGCCCTAGAGCATACACATCTCAACCAATGAGGCAAATGTATTATCTATATGTCATAAATTACACATTTCCAACAATCGCACTCCTTACAAATGAATTTTCAGTGTAATAAAGAGAAACTGCAGTGCAGTGGGATTCAACATGATTTGATGCATTTTTTTTAACATCAAGCATAGTTAGTCTAAACAGTCTGCTCCTGTTAAACTTTTATTACACCTTACATTTTTAACAGTGAACTATGCTCACAATTAACAATGATGCATTGGGATATCTGCTGCCAGCAGGATGATGTTTAACACCATCTGCAGCAGGAAACATCATCTGATGATGATCTGCTGCGAGATGCCTGTTATTGAAAGTACTGATGATCCTGAAAACAACACTAAACCTGAGGAAGAAGTGTGCTTGTATGTGTTTGATTAGCTTTAAATACTATAGAAACCAACCACTATAATATACCTTGGATTTCCAAAGCCCTTTAAAAAATGTAAATCTCAACATAATGAATTGTCAAGTAGAGTTAATGAGTAGGCAGGACTTTGTAGTATTAAATAAAATTGTGGAAAGGTAAAACATTAAATGTGAGTCAAATAAATGCTATTCCTGCTTAAGATAAAATAATTTGCAATGTTATGCTTAGTAACTCTGTACATATTCTAAGTTTGTGGTTAAGTCATGATTTTGTAAATAAAATGGAGCATGACCACCTTTACTCCCTTATCACATGTTGAATTTAGATTTTAGTGCATTAGTAGGACCTTCCATGAAGTATCAGAAAGCTCTGAGGGTGTAGCAGGTATTATATAAGAGAGGCACATGAGGCACCCGAAATGCAATAAAATGGTCACATATTAATATTCATATGGATAATATTACTGATAAATATTTTAATTGGGGCACCACCTCCTATTTTGTAGCTTACTTTTCTAAAACTATAGGCATAAAAGGAAACCTATGATATGATACTTAATAACACAAAGAATAAAAGAATAATTAATCAGTCTCAATAAATCAATCTCAGATGCTATTTTCATAGGTTCTAGTCTGAATTGACCTGAATCATGACCACAGGAAATGAAGACGGGCACAGCTGAGATATGAAAATGAATATTTATTAATTTAATGTAAAATCTAAATATGAGAAAGAAAAGAAAGGAAAATATTACAGATGTTGGCAAAAAAGACTAACAAACAATGATGCAGCTGTGTAAAAGGAAGTTGTGTGTGCAATTAAACATTAATTAAATAAACTGTGATGTTTATTAATTATGTCTAAGAAAGTTAAACCATAACTAAGGCGTAGATGAAATAGTCCATAACTTGCCAACCCTCATCATTAGAGAGGGGTAATTCTTTGTTGCATAACATAGAGTAGTAACTTTTGCAATACCTGCTTCTTTGAGGTTCCAAGTGAGGAGAGTCAGGCTGATTAGATCATAGCTTTGGTATTAATAGCAATCTGGGCAGCAGCTTCCAAATCGACACCGATGTATTTTCTGCAGCTCTTACTGATGCAATCTTAATAATATCTCTTATCATGGTGCACATTTGGAACTGACACCAGTACTCTCTGCAGATCATGGTAACAACTTTATAATATCTCTGATCACGGCGCATATGCAGATCCTCTCTGAAATCAGAGGGTCCCAAATTATAATGCAAAACCAGTCGAGTCAAGTAGAGTTGAACTGATAGAGTCCTGTCGAGCTGAGTAGATACTAATGGAAAAGGCCTATAAATTAACACTATTATCCAAACGTAAGCTTCAAAAGACAACAATGCATGTTTATGAACTTTTCAAAAATTCTACAACCTATGCAAATGCTTTAGACCAGTGGTTCTCAAACTTTGTACAGTGTGTACTATCTGAGAAAATAGCGAGCTCTCAGTACCACCACCATGAATGTCGTGTACACACAGTAGTAAATATATAAAGCTATAACATACATGTCTATTTGATATAAGCAGTTACGAAAGGAAGCATGTTAACTTCATATAAGGATTAATTACTGGGCAGGTTCATATCCAATAACCTGGTGAAGAAGTATGATGATGTTAAACAAAACAAACAAAAAAAAAACAAAGGGAAGAAAACACTTATTTTAAATGTGAATTTAACGTATCTTGTGTATTGTAAACATTTTGTACTATTTTGATTGTATTTGAAAATTAATACTCTTCAGAGTCTAAAAGGGGTTTTGGGAGTAATCCTGACCTGGAATAGTTTGTGCATTAAAGCTCATAAAATACTCATCTTGTAACTCATTCATAATATCTATGTTATAATTGGGTCAAATGAATTTTAAAAAATTTCTGGACTCAAAGAGAAAGAACACATAAACAGAAAAAAGAAATTTAACATCTATGTTTTGAAAAACAGCAAACTATAACAAACAGCTTTTTGGACAATTTAAAAATGTTTACAAATGTCTTGGGGTAATGGGGTAAAATCTAAAGGGTATAACTATTATATATATTTATGTATAAAAACTGTTCCATTTAGATCTTTGATACCACATGTGATGATATAAAGCAGTCCAATTGGACGTGTAACAACATGTGACAGTGCAAGACGATCTGATAGGACATTAAACTTATCATAAAGTGAGCTGCTTAAAGTCCTGTTATTTAAACTCCATGACAAACGTCTGCATATTTGACATCATGGAGAAACAAAATACCTTTAACAGCATCAGAGGCAAGCCCTTCTCTCAGTGATGACCCGTCCAGCTGCACTGAAAAGAAACTCTTTGCTGCCACTGCCTTAGAATCAAGCGTGCTTAGAATCAAGTGTGCAGGACTTGCCTGCCAGTAGCGGAAACATCTTCTCCTTTTGTTTCCACTAGCTTAGGACATGGTCGACCTCGACTTGTGTGTCTGAGGTGTGAGAGTCAGTGGTGAGGAGAAAGCGGGAATGGGTAACATGTCCTCCAAAGTCAGACGTAGGCTTACGATACGGTCGTTTGTGAGTGATTCACATTACAACTCATTTAAGCACAATTTTTAACTAAACCCGGGCATTGAGCAGAACCATGCTGAATTCAAGTGACACTATTAAATACAATAAACAATATGGAACCAAAAACAGTGACGTTTTTTAGCGATACTGGTGCAGCATGAAGTTATCACAAGCCCAGAGCATCCTCTTGTGGCTGTCAGTATATATTTTGGGAGTATATACTGTAAGTCTCACCTGACTAAGTCGCAGGAACAGTCAAAATATTAAAAAAGTGCGACATATAGTAAGGAAAATATGGTAAATGTTAACAAATTGCATTTGCAAGGAAATATAATTTTATTATGCATTAAAGAGACTCATAATAATTTTACACTTCATCATAATTTCACTAAACTGTAAATGTCAGAATTTATTACACTTTATTTTGTATATAAATGTGTAGATCAAGTGTTGCCTTACTGACAACAAACTAAAACTATAATTATACATACTAAGAATGGTGTTACTGTCCATGTGTCCGTATTTTGGTTTTCGGTACAGAACAGAGGTGTACTGAGTTCCCACATGGAACAATAACGGCTTGGTACCAGTGTTGCAAAATCTGCTTTTTAAAAGCAACTTTAGGCTTGTTTTTCTGGAAAGTTACTTGGAAATATCAACAGTCGTGGGTTTCAGAAATTTGAGCTTCGTTTCCCAAGTGTTTTTGCGTCTTTGGACTTGTTCTGCATCTTTTTTCCTACCATGTGTCCACAATAAGGCAAAAACCATTGAGTTATAAATACAACTCTGACATTTTCTGTCAGATACTAGTGTCAATCTACCCATTTCACTGGATTCTACACCTGCCCAAATACCCCTCCCACACACAATGTGACAATATATAAAAACAAATCTATATTTCTATCGATTGATCGATATTTAAAACACTGGTTCCGACATCAAGTAGAAGGTGACTCCAATGCATTTTGTTGATTTTAGTGTGGCCAAGTGTGAAACATGCTCACCATGCAGCATGCTAGCATATTTAACCAAACAGGCAAACAAACAGCAGCGGGAAGCAGTATTCACACTGATATGTCTACTAGTTGGGTATGATAACATGCACGCGGTAGGTGATTTTTTTCTTTGTTGGTTCATGGTTGCACTTGGTTAACATTTTTGCTTTCTTTGATGGTAAATGCTTCATTCTGCAACTTGCTTTCTCTGGCCCATAGGGTTCCTGCTGGTCATAAAGAAAATTTGGATTTGACTTGGAGCAATTGACAAAGTAAGGTGGTTTTCTTTAGGGATGCACGATATTTATTGGACCAATAAAATATCTGCCGATATGGGTTATTTTTTTATCTGTTCGATAAGTAAATTTTCCTGATAAAAATCCCCAATAATATATTGAATTTTTTGGGTTATTTTATTCAGGCAATGCATCGCTAAAGCAAGATAGCGGATTATGCGCACCTTACCAGCAGGACCCAGGCTTGGCCCTGTCACTGCCTGACTAATATATGCAGTACGGTCATACTTTAGATTTGTTGTTTTAACACTTTAAATCTTTTCCCCTACTCTCAGACTTCCAAGCAATGGTATTTTATTCATAGATATGGTTTCATCTGCTAATCGTTTTTCTTCTGTGGCAGGAGGAAGCTGAAGGAGATCCCGTAGGGATCTTTCTCCTCTCTGTCACAGTAAGATAGTAGGAAGAGTCCTGCAGCTTCTGCAACGGAACCAGTGCTGCTTCTGCATTGGTTCCGATGCAGAAGCTGCAGGACTCTTCCAACAGAAGCAGCACGAGTTACCTGTGGTAGAAGGCTGACCGACTCTCCATCACTTGGTTCTGAAGTTGCCGCTGTGATTGATCCTGCAAAAAGTCCTACACTACTTGTATTGGTATTTATGCGTTACATAAGTTTTGTTGGAAGAGAGACAAACACAGACCTGCAGGTCTGAAGCTAAGCAACATGTTTTTAACAGGCTGATGGAATGAGGAAGGCGGAACCATCATTTCCATCCAGCTGTCAGTCTGGTTCAGAATGACCTATAGCAGCATGAATCCGCCCCTGTACAGTTTTCACTTTGGTAGCAAAAAAAACTTGAGACGAGAGTCAAAACTTAGGATTTGAGAGCGAAAGCAAAAAAAAAGTTTGAGAGAGAGAATAAATTGTATTTAAAATAAAATTTTCAATTTGACAGCAAAGAAAATAAATAATTTAGAGTAAAAACTTTTTTTAAGAGTAATTTTTAAAGAAATATATATTTAAAATGTCAAATAAATTTTAGATATTCTGTGAGAGAATATGTTATCTAAAAAAACTTATTTTTTACCCATTAGTTCCTATCAGTGTGACAAAAAAGATTAAATATATATTATTCCTTCCAAAACTTTTTTCCCCTCTTGTATATTTTTTCTTACATTAAATAGAAAGCCAAATCTAGTTCCATAGTAAGAGGCAACACCTGCAATAACATGAGTGGCTATTTCACAATGTTAAAGAATCCTTTAAAACATTCCTGGATCCAAACTGATCTGGATCACCTCCAAAATGTAATCACTTGTTTATCTTCCCATTTTGGATATATCCTAAAAAATTTATTGGGAATCCGTCCATACATTTTTGACTTATGTTGTACACAGACAGACACACAGATAAGCACAGGTAATAATATAACATCCTTGGCCGAGGTAAAAAATAAGTGAGAGCAAAGCGTATATAAAGTGGACATTTTTGGGTGAAGTATTTTTGCATATGTGTTACATATATAACAGATATGTTGCATATACATGGCCTTAGCCAAAACATGCCAAAAGAACTGTGTTCATTTTTTGTTCATTTAATACTGTGTTAAATGTTCTATATTAATACGTCCTTTCACTCTACCCTGAGAGAGTCTTTTCATCAAAGGAAACATGAAAGCATGTTCTCTGCCTGACATCTAAACAATGCTATTATCAAACGGTTTGGGCATACATTTTTTTTAAATGAACGTTATTAGCAAAGACCACATCGGATTCTATTGATTTTCAGTAGTTAGCTATATAAGCATGGCTATTTCCCATCCTTTTATCCTTGTTTATATCCCCCAAACCATTCTCTTTCTCTTTCTTTCACTTTTAAATTTAAAGTGGATAAATTAACCAAAGCGTCCCCTGATGTACCCCACCAGTAATGTCTGGATTCCTCCTCACTGGTGACCAGATACATTAGTCTGTGTTTATATTCCTTACTAGAGCTGTGTGACTAATGTTTACTTAGTTATTCCTAAAACAAGATTCTAATGTGCAAATGAAAAATTGTGGCTTGTGTAACAGAATCAGATAATATTTAACTAATTATTAACAAAAGCACAAGTCCAAAAGACTGCTGTTTTACTTAAAACAAAACTCAGACTCTTAACATGGCAGAGAAAATTAAGTCTCTTATCTAATGGTTTCATCTCAAATGGAACAAAAACTGCTGAATGGAAGAAAAAAGTAGCAATCAAGGACCCTGCAGAATGTAAAATAGAGTTGGTCAGAATACAAAGAAGACAACAGTTGAACAGTTCACACAAACAGTATCAGACTTGCATGCAAAGGTCACTACCAATTTTATTTGCACTGGATGAGTGTGCTGTTTGTTAAGTAGACAAGGTTGTGTTGAGACTAGGCCACTGCTTTTTGCACCCTCCCACATATACTCACACACATACACACCTTTTTTAATATTGCTGGGATTTATATCGATCTTTGATATATTGTTCAGTCTGTTGGAAAGTTCTCCTGGAAACCAAATAAAGTACTCCTCATTTACATTACATTTACATTAATAGCTTCTTGTCCTTAGTGCTTTTAGGGCTACTGGTTGCTTCCTCCCTTAGGGAAAAGCTGGGAACCACAACATGAGGGGATGTAACGGTACCCTGCAGGCTGTCTTGGACCACAGTTTCTGAATCATGCTTCTTTGAGCTTACAGATAATTAAACTTACTATACTTTTCTCAGTGGAACAGCAGACGTCAGCCCCCGAACAGCAGGACTAAGCTGCTGGTCTTTTCAACGCCAGGTAAAACCCATCAGTTTTGTGTCTATTACTCTCTGAGTTGATGCTTTCATTTTCAGAGCCTCCAACATCACAGATATGTGTGTGTTCATGTAAGAAAAAGAAAAACTTTAGCTGATTGCTGAACACTGTAAGTGGCTTTACTGAAACGTAGGTTGTTCATCTAAATGGTCATTGCTGCAGGAGTTAACCAGAGCTCATAATGGCTCACAACAAGTCCTACAAGCCCTCTAACTAAACAGTCACATAGTTAAATTCTTACTTATATGGATTACAAACCATATCAGCGTCATGTATAATATCACACCTGCAAGTAACAGCAGAGAAATACCCAAAGGAGCATGTTTCTGGAGATTATATATGGCTTTAAATATGGCAAATATGGCTCCAGAAACTCTCCAATTGTGTGGTGTGTTTTTTCCTTACTTGTCCTCAGTCTAAACTGTTTAGTTATATGTAAAATAATGAATCGCTTATTTTGTTTCTGCATTTTTTATACTATTTTATAACTGTTTTACAAACATGTCCACATGGTCAGGAGCACCTCTGTGAGCTGAGTTACCTCAAATCATTACAGCTTGGTCTTTCTTCATTTAATAGTACATAAATGATGCTGCAGAAGTCAGATCTGAGCACAGGCCAGGGAGGCAAGCATGGCTGCCTCTGATCTTGAACACCACAGCTGTTGCCAGTTTATATCAAATAATGTCTTTAAAGTTTATTGCTACATGAACCAAACTGGTTTCTTCAATAAACTGGTTGTGTGATTCGAGGTAGATGGATACCCTCAGAGTAAAACACTGGGAATCAAATTAAAACCTGTAAAAATATACGAAGCAAAGGTAAATTTGATTGTTTTTTCATAGAAAAAAGGAGACAAGCACAGGGACAAAAATCAATAATGAAAAATATCCATATAAATAAATCTCCAAGAACACATAAAGAGAACAAACAGTGATAAAGCACAGGAAATAAAAAAATCCTGAAACATTTTCTGTACAGTGGTATGCAAAGATCCAAGATCCTTACATGTTAAAGGCATAGACACACCCTGCAGCATAGTTCACATAGATGAACTGTTTACTGATCTGTCATAATATCCAGAATATTTGGTTTCAGTCGAGGTGACAGCAGTGATGAGAAATCTAAACAGGTGATTTTCTGTGTGGCAGGTTTGGGCAAAAAAACCCACACCCCAGTGTTGAGGTTAGTTCAGGGATGCCAACATGCACAGTTTGGCCTTATTTAGAAGGTAAGATTGCTTGAATTGGAAAAGTTCAACTTCATCGTTTCTCCTCTGATGAAGTGATGTGGAAAATGAGTCTCTTAAAACCCAATGCCTATATAGCCTTAACCCTAAAAAAATCAGCTGTTGGTTGCATTGTGAAAAAGCAGGAGCTCTGGCAGCTACAAATAAAGTAATGCAGGAGTTTAAAAACTGCAGTTCTCCCTTCCTCCACTAGGAGTTCCAAAACAGAGCAAATCTCCACAGACTCCCATGTTAAAAAGACTAAACATACAGCAGAATAAACATGCTGACAGCCAACTACAAAAAAAAAAAAAAAAATGATTTGATAGGTCAAGTTTACCTTAATGACAACAAATGAGGATGAATATTTTTTCATAACTCATCTGTTTAGACATTTATTATGAAATTCTACATAATTAGGGGTGTAACTTTCGACTAACATGTATCCAATATCTGGTGCATAGAAGGCACAGCATTTTTTAGCTGGCAAACAGTCTGCCTTATTTTTACTCTGCCTACTTCCATTAGCCAGTTATCTCTGGTTAGCTCAAATTTAGGTTGGTTATCTCCTAGCTACAAGCAGCTAGGGAGGCTGTAGCTCAGGAGGTAAAAGGGGCCGTCTGTCTTTATCCAAGGATACTATTTGACTCCAAAGATACTATTTGACTCCAGATGCTGTAGAGTTGTGTTGATTCACACATTTACAACATTGCGTGGACACTTGGGACAGCACCTTTGGACACATTTTCCCATGTAACTGTATATTATTAGCTATTTGCTAACAAAAAGAAATGCTGGAAGAATGTTTGGATTTGATCTTGAAATCAGACATTTTGCCTAAAACAAAAGTTTCTGATGGAGCATCTGAACATAACACTTTACTCACAAAGCAACAGGACTTGCTATGTCTACATCACTTTGAGCAGCTTGGTTCAGGTATGCTACGTTGTGTAGTATACCTGCTACACCTCTCCAAACTAAACCAAACTCCACCATTTCTGGGCACCCTTGTGGATCCATAAAATGGAACAGTGAAGGCGTACTAGAGAAACATGATACAAGGTATTTGAACAGTGGAAAGGAAATAGTCATTGCCCACAACAAAAGTAAGCATGAAACAAACACAACCTTGTTTGTTCAGTCTATGGTGTGGTCCATGTTAGAAAGATAAAAGGACACCTGCAAACAACATTTACATGTGGTTGGCTCTAGAAGACATTGGAAGTTCTTTGGAGAAGTAAAAAAAACTCCAATTCCTTGAAGACATTTTGCAAGTCCCTTGACTTGCAAATTCACGTGAAAGATTGTGCTTGAATCATGAATAAATACACACATTTTACTTCACACTTGTGCTGTAATGAATGCAGGACACATATTTTACATGCTACTCAGTTTGGAGGGGAAAACGTCCCCAACCTTTAAACACGGTGGCACCATCAGCAGACTTGGTTGAACTGAAGTGGAGGGTTGAGAAAGACCAACCTGCAGCTTAACATTACAGATCAGCTAAACAGGAACTGAAATTATGCTTTGCCATTAATGATAGACTTTCATAGTTAATCTTTCCTGTTGTCTACTTTAGTACACAATATTTTGAAATGTTTTGAGGCTTCTTTGTTTTTCTTGTGTTTATTTATTAATTTTGTCTCTGACAGAAAAAAATTGTTCATTTTTTGGAGAAGTATGTTTTTCTGTCAGGGAACGCTGCTTTGATGATCATGAGGACAACATCTCTGATGGTTTGTGCTGTTTGCTGAGAAATCAATTGCTGACTGACCTCTGTGGGCTCTGCATTACCAACCTAGATGTAGATTAAAGCAGTTTCCTTGTGGCCCAGTTTTGGCAGCCACTCTGACATGAAATCACCACAAATCAAGGTCAAACATCGGTGTGAGGTGTAGTGCCATTGTGAAATTGTGGCCAAAGAAAAATCTATATAAACAAAGATTCTCAACCCAGACTATGGACTTGTGCTTGGTCTTTCATGTATCATATTTCCCCATGCCAAATGATCGCTGATGGTTTCCCTTAGGGATGGTGAA
>JBAMHX010030044.1:0-11745 GCA_037177515.1 Pseudomugil tenellus
TTAAAGAATCTGATAAAGACTTCAGATTTAAAAAAAAAAATCTTATACCCAATTGCTCTAAGGTTGGGCTTTAAAATGTTAATAAGCAGTTAAATGTCGAAGCATTAAAAAAAAAAAAAGGTAAAGTATTTTTATTTATTACAATAATAATGTAATACAAAACCTTAGTGGGTCACAGCAGGTAGTAAAGTTGCTGCAGAAATCCACTGTTTCCTGGGATGGCACTGCCTCCAAGACAGAAACGGAGGATGAAACTCCACTGGTTAATTTCCTTTTTGTGTGCTGATCACGAAGCTATTGCTGCAGCTGAAGACACACCTCTGGGAAGGGGGGAGGGGGAATGATAAGATTAAATACTTCTGAAGAAGATTGGGGTTAAAAGAAGGAGAGCAACTGCTGAAATAATGTAACAGACAGCAGGTACACACAAAATTAGCAATTTCTCCAACATATCTATGCATTGATGACGTTGGTGTACGATCTAAGTAGGGGTGTCTCTCCCCAATATGATAGCAGGGTAAACATTAACATAAACAAAGAAAAAACTGACAACACTGAACATCCTATATACCGTGTGTCTAAACTAATCTAAACTAAAGCCTGCAGTGGGTCAGGATTTAGACTGTGATGGATTATCACACTGGGTGACTAAACAAACAACCCCACTCAAACATCAGCTGACTCCTTCATTTATAGCACTTCCTCGACACATACCAAAGCCGTTATTGCTGCTTCGCTTAGTGATTGTTCACTGAGCACTTAATTAAATTCGGTTCATCATTGCTTCGTGCGCTCTTCTGCAGTAGCATTTTTCCTCTAACTTTCTACAAGATAAAAAATCTTGGTATTTTATGTGATAAATAAAAAGAAATACTGAGACCTTTGCTTTCACAGACATCCAATTGTCTTTTAGTTTATTCAACTCTATTTATTAAAGAAAAGACAGCATTTAAAATAGTCACTGAAATAACCGTAGACTTAAAAAAAGTAATTATTATATTATATTATCCATCCATCCATCCATCCATCCATCCATCCATCCATCCATCCATCCATCCATCCATCCATTTTCTACCGCTTATTCCTGAACGGGGTCGCTGGGGGACTGGAGCCAATCCCAGCAGACAATGGGCGAGAGTCGGGGTATACCCTGGACAGATCACCAGCCCATCACAGGGCCACATATATAGACGAACAACCATGTACACACACACTCACACCATATGGGCAATTTAGAGTCCCCAATCAGCCTATCCCCAAGGTGCATGTCTTTGGACTGTGGGAGGAAGCCGGAGTACCTGGTGAGAACCCACGCTAACACGGGGAGAACATGCAAACTCCACACAGATAGGCCACCGCCCGAGCCAGGGCTTCTGTGAGGCTACAGTGCTAACCACCTCGCCACCAGCCCTATATTAATCTACCTCCTTGCACTCAATGAATCTGAAATTGCTCTGTACCTGAAAGGAATGACATGACATACACAGAGAAGCTCAGAAAATGGCATAAATAATCATTGCCAGACACAAAATGGTGAAATGAAAACAATCAAATATTCTTTATGCTTCTTGACTTTGTCTAGTTTCACCACACACAACACGTGGGAAATAAAGGCCGCTGAGGAAATGTTAACATTTCATTCAGCCTTACTTCTAAAGAAAAGCAGAATGTGTGTTTCATGCTCACGTTTACTATGTAGCTGAAACTAAATGCATAAGAGCCTGGAGAGCTTTTCATGGTATATCCAAGACATAATCCAATTTTTTAGGTGAGATTGCTGTTTTTCCTAGAAAACTGAACCAGAGCAAGCTATTAAATCTTGTTGTCCAAAAACAGTAAATAGATAGATTTAATCCCCTCCCCCCAGTGCCCTCCGGCATTGGTTGATCATATTAATTTCAGTTCACTTCACTGCTCATATCAATGTTTGTATTTTATGTCACATGTTCAGTCTGTTTTGCTTCAGTGGGGCAATTTGTTTCCTCTAAACGGAATCCTCTGCTTTTTTTTTTTTTATCAGTGGTTGATTGGAGCTGCAATCCTCCTGGCATCATGTCGCTGCGACATACATTGCAGGGTCATGGCTTGTACTGATTATTTCCTTCTTGTTGAAGGGTCTAGGTTTCTCCTTTTTAGATTAGTCAGAATAGACTGAACTGACCTTAAACTGAAGTTAAAGCTCATCCTGTAGCTCACTGGCCAGGGACTTACTCCACCTCTTCGCATCCAAACATCTACTTTTCTACTTTCTCTCTGTACTGTGTTTTTTTATTGTTATTTTTGGTCCATGTCATTGTGTTTGTTTAAAAACAAGAACAATTACTTCACTTCAAACAGATCTGGACATAGACCATAGTCATATTGCAGCCCAGCGTGACTTTGAAAGCTCTTGCTGTCAGACAACATCATCCCCTGCACCACTCCGCTGCCCCACCTGTTCAAATGATTCACTATAAGGAAAATCCATGTTTAATCAGCATGATACTGTATTATGCTGTTTTAATCCTCACATAATAAAAATTGAGATCAGATTATGACAGAAACACAGTGAACACTATTCAACTCATTAACAAGATAAATGTTCGCATTTCTAAGATCCATAACAAACCCATTGTGAGGATTGGTACAAGACTTGGTAAAACTTCAATAAATTAATGAACATTTTTCTCATATTCCATATGAATCACATTTTTTATCTTCTAACTAAAGTCACTGTGGCACTGAAAGACAGATAAGATCCCAAAGCACATTTTGCTGATAACATCAGCATTAAATCTATATGAAGTGTATATTTAAAGGAAGATTTGCTCCTTCATGCTGTTACAATGTTGTTATTACATGCACACTCAGCTAAGAAACCAAACTAGAAAATGAGATAATGTATGACATATCATTAATCTGGACATGACTCCTATTTTCCCTTAATTTTTTGGGTTTTTGGGTTATCCACCGAATCTGTAAGAGAAGGATCTGACAAAACACAGGGGAAGAAAAAAAATAGATTTACTGAAAGCAGATTCTACTCAGCAGGTGGTCAGTTTCCACTCCCATGAGGATTATTGTATCTAGACAGAGGAAATGAATAACTGTAACCTCTGTAAAACATTTTAAAATGGGCCACGTATTTGCATATTTCAGTTTTTCATAAACATTTATATTTGCTGATTGAACATTGATCTCAAGATCCAAAACAAGTTTAATGAATTGAATTTTTTTTATAGACGAGTAAAGATAAGAAATAGCATGAAATGCATGGAAATTTCAAATGATTTGAAATGGTTTGGATATCATGTAGTTAATATTTAAGGGTTATGATGTGGTAATTGCTGGGAAAATTCAGAAAGTGATTCAAGCTTAAAAGACTCTGGATGCTTTGGCTTCTTCAAACTTTTCCTGAAAATCCACAAACATGAACCCATGTAAAATATCTGCTTTACACTCTTAAAACTAAACAAAATACATTTCTGGAAACAACTTGGGGCCAAAAAAGAGAAGAGCCTAAACTGAAAAGGAAACCCCACAAGATTCCGAAAAGACTAAAATCTACTCTCTCTGAGTCATTTGCAGCTGATTATGATTTTTTTTTTTTTTTTTTTTTTGCAGGAGAACCTGGACTGATCTTGCTCAAACAGGCTAATATGCAGATACACATATATCTGCCCATCCAGGAAAGCGAATGGCTTATGAGGAAACACGAAGCATGCTTAATGGTCTGGTAAGAACATCAATATACTTTTATATCTTCACATAGCAGGTGGCTATTATTCTGTATTAACGTTTAAAAATACTGATAATTGGGGGGAAAAACAAAATGATCACAAGTCAGGTGAAGTCTTTACAAGGAGAAAGTTCTGAAGTAGCTTTGTCCAAACTTTAAGAAGCATAAAGGAGCAGGTTTTATAGGGAAGCTGGAGGTTGGTTTCAGGTGTGAAGAAAAACACAATTATAAAAGAGGATGTTTTGATGGCTTCAAAGGCAAACAGAAACCTCCTGTGACTGCAAAAGAAGTTAAGGAAGACATATGCTGCATCCTCATTTGCATATTCACTGTAGTAAGATTGCAAATGAACATAAACATGAATGATGTATTTTGGGGGGAAAGCAAAAACAAATTACTTTCCTGCTTTTCTCTATTCATAGAAGAAAAAAATATGACAAATAGAAAAAAAAACATCACATACAAATAGAAAGCCTTAATAACTGCAAGCTTTATTAGCTTAACAATTTGAAGTAAGATAAATGATTTATCTCCTTTTTCACAGCTTTCCCCCATCTGGAACTGAGCAACTAATAGTATTACACAGCTATGAATATCATTAACCCAGAGTGAAAGCATTAATCATGAAATTAGTTTGACTATAATAAGAAAATTTGTTTTTAATCTACATGTTTTGGAACTAATTATTAACTTTTGATAAGAAGAGTGACAATCTTCATTATGCTTTTAATCTAATTAAATCCAGGAAAATACTCTATACAAAGGAATATTTCTGATTTCTTCAAATGGAATATTCTACGTAAATATCTGAACTTTTGCGTTGTAATGTTACATCTTCAAAAATGTTGTTCTGAAACTGAAATATTGACACATATCACTTTTCAAAATCTTACATTTTAATTATAACCTGCAATGTTACATTAAAGCAAGCGAGCGAAGTTCTATATGTGTTTTTTGTTCAGTGAGAACATTTGGCTCTCTGATTATGATGAAAAACTTTAATCTCTTCATTTCACACTCACTGTCACTTAAATTTCATCTGCTTGGGGAGAAAGCCAAAACACAGCATAGCCTTCTAATAAAATATTCACACATAATATAGATGTACTGCCATCATCCTGCAGCTATGCAGTGGCTTGTTTTCTTCCTGCTGTCACCCTTTTCTCAGCTAATTGACAACAATGTAAGGAAAACAATGCAAAATAAAGGAAACATGGCCAAAATCCAGAAGTACAAAACAAGAGCATTAAATATAGGCAGATTTTTCAGGACTTATTTTGAGCCAATACAGTCTCACCGGAAAACACGATATAGACACATAAATCTAATCTACTGATTTGCATCCAAAGAAATTATTTCCTCTCTTGCAACTGAGCACAAGAGTAGCTACATCTTGCAATAGCATCACAAGCACTTGGTAAAGTTTTCATGTTTCACATAACTAACTGTGCAAATGCATCACGTTAAGAGTCAAACATGGAGGCACAAAAGATAAATATGTTACATTTTTTTCACAACATATCAGTGAAATTGGGTTAGTTGGGCGTTGCAAGGTGGTTTGATAGCTGCTTCAAAGCTAGTTCCTTTGTGTGGCATCCACATGTTGAGCTCAGCCGTGAGCTCTTATGGAAAATCTGCACACATTTAAGGTTAATTTGTGATTCTAAATGGACTCAAGGAGTGAATGTGAATGGTTCTTTGCCTTTTTTGTATCTCTGTTGGCCCTGCAATAGGCTGGCAACCTGTCCATGCAGCTGGGATAGCCCCCAGCAAGGCAGATACTCTAGAAAACATCCTCTTAAATGATCAACCTTAGCATTGTATTTGATGTGGTGTAAGATACCATAAAGCAAAGATAAGGAAGTGGCTAAGAACAAAGGAAGTTCTGGTGCATGAGATGACTAATATGATGCAGGTGTGGTAACAAATAAACCACAACCAGATGACCAGCAGCGGGAAAAAATGTCAACTAAGCTGAAAGACTGTAAAGTAGAAAAAGAAAAGATCCAGAACATAGAAATAATAGTAACAAAATGCAATGAACAAGAAAACTATGATCAAGACAAAAATAGAAACTCATGAAATCTCTAGTGAAAGCACTAATATTAGCAATTTTAACTCGGGCAGTTGGAAATCTTGACTTTGAGTACTATAAAAACTTTGTAATTTTCTATGAATGATAGGGAGCTGGAAGTTATTTATACCATGGTAATTAACCCTGAAGATTCAGTGCCAAGAAGGAGGCTCACCGGGTGCATTGCCATGTAATCTGTGTTGTGCTCCAACTGAATAAGTTCAAGATAAAGAATTAACATTTATAAACTATATTTTCTCAATGACCTATCAGCGGTCCCAGAAAAAATAAATACATTCAATTGTAAAGAGGCTTTGTGTCTCTTAGCTCTCTTAAGAGACAGAGATCCTGTAAATACTCTGACCATCGCTGACCCCTTTTGTGTTTTTACTCTTACAGCATGTCACGGTTTGGACTTTGGGGGAATTATGATTTGGACTTTGAGTTTTGGGTTGGTCTTATGGTTTCCTGTTTTATTTTGGTCGAGTTCCTGTTTTACCCTTTGTGTTTCTGTACAACTTTGTGTTCTGTTCATTAGTTCACCTGTGTTGAGTTAGTCATTGTTTTCACCTGTGCTTCATTTAGTTCTATGTATTTATGTCCCTTGGTTTGTCTATTTAGTCACTGGTTCATTGTGTTTGTCTGCATGGGGAATACCTGCTGGTCTGCAGGGCGGGTAGGTTTTGGTCGAATTCGACATAAAACTCTGACGGATAGTGAATCGTGAGTGAACTATGCCTTTGAGTAATGAGGATGATTTGGATGAGTGAGTTGGCCACACAAGGAAGAAGGAAGACAAGGAACGAGATGATTTTTCTGCGAGTTCATACAGTGACAAATTGAGTGATACAATTAAGAGAATGTGTTCTTTTGGGAATAATGTAGATGCCGTGGTGGAATTCAGAATTCTTGTGAAATTTAGTGAGCCCTTTCATTTGCTTAAAATAGCAAAAGAATTGCAAAATGAAATTGCAAAAGGTTAAGTTTGCAAAATACTTGACTAACAAAAGAATCCTAGTATGTGCAGTGAACAGAGAACAGCAACTCAAATTGATGAAGGTGGATCAAATTGATGGTAAAAAGATCACAACTCACATTCCTGGGTCAACTGCAGGACGGAAAGGGGTAATTTTTGGGGTTCCTTTATCTGTGTCCATGGATGAGATTAAAAAGGAAATGACTGGTGGTCATATTAACCATGCTAAATGCATTACAAGAAAAGTACATGGAGAGATGGTGGAAACTTTGTCTGTGATAGTGGAATTTGAAAAAGTGCTACCCCAGAAAGTTATGCTTGGTTTCGTCTGCTATCCTGTCAGGGAATATATTCCTCCTGCACTGAGGTGTTTTAAATGCCAAAGAATGGGGCACACTGTGAATCAATGCAAAGGATGGGAAAGGTGTGCAAGGTGTGGTGGTAACCATTCTTATGGAAAATGTGAAAAAGATGCTCAGATTAAGTGTTGTTTTGTGGAGGGGATCACAGTGCTGCCTTTGCTATGAGGTACAGAAACAAGCCAGAGAAGTTCAGAAAGTTAGGATTCTGAATAAAGTCTCCTATGCAGAGGCACTTAAGCAGGTTATTTCTCGTCTGGACAAACAGAGTTCCAAAACTGAAGTTACAAGGCAATCTGTGGATGTAAGAAAGGTTCCTGAACAAGTTGTTTTGGAAAATGTTCGACCATATGAAGTACAGCAGGGAACTTTAATGGTTGATAGGGTTAACTTTGTGGCCTTCATTTGTAAAGTAGTGTTTATTGCCCTTGAGCAGAGCAGAAAAGGAGACCGCATTGAGACTATTGTGTGGATGCAGCTAAAGAGTTACTGGGATTTTCAAAGCTGGAATGTGATACTACAACAGAAATGATGAACCCTCTTTCTTATGAAGTTTCTGATTGAAATTATTATGGTCCTCTCCATTTTACAATAGAATGCTAGGAGTCCTTATTTCCAATAGACAAGAGTCTAAAAAGGTTGTTGAGGATTTTGAGTATAAACCTGATTTGATATGTATTCAAGAAACTTGGGTACAACCGCGGTTGGATTTTGTATTAGTGGGTTACACTTCAGTTAGATATGACAGGCCTGAATGTCGTGGAGGGGGTTGTATTACTTTTGTTAAAGATGGAATGGCATTTAAAAGAATTGCTCCTCTTGCTCCTCATGAATGTGTTGTGATAGACGTACTTTTATAATCTGTGCCAGAATATTGATTCAGCTGTTTTTGATGAAGTGTCTAGAGTGGGCTTTGGTAAGGAAATATGGTGTGGGGATTTCATCGCACACAACAGCTTGTGGGGAAGTGAAGTCACTGATAATAACGGAAGAGCAGTAGAGGAATTGATGGATGAGCAAACCTTAGTTTGTATTAATGAACATTTCCAGGGAAAGGTTGTCTTGAATTGATATTACACTCGTTCCAGATAGTTTTGCGAATTTGTGTGAATGGAAAATACTGGATAATAATATTGGTAGTGACATTTTTCAGTCCTTAGTTCTATTAAAGTTGAATGTTGTACACGTACTGACATGACCATCTCTAGATGGTGTTTTAAAAAAGCTCAATGGGAAATGTTTGAAGTGAATTGCAGGGAATTAGCCCAGAAAGTTGATTTGAGTGGCGGTATTGATGATTGTAACTTGGAAATGATTAAAATGATTAGTGGAGCTGCAGCTGCAGCAATTCCTAAGACTAGTAGGGGGAAGAGGAGGAAAGTTGTGCCTTGTTGGAATGATGAGTGCACTTTGGCAGTTAGAGAAAGGAATATGGCGTTGTGAAAACCTAAGGATAATTTATGTGTGTAAAAGATTGTTGAGTATAAAAGGAAGAGAGCTATAGCTCGCAAAATAATTAAAACTACTAGGAAAAAGTCTTGAAAAATTTCTGTTCAACATTGGGAAGAGAAAGAGATATTAAGATGGTTTGGAATATGGTGAAGAAAATGAGTGGAAAAAGACCTTCCAACAATATTCCTGTACTCACTGATGGGGATACCCACGCCATTTCAGAACTCGATAAAGCAAATCTGTTGGGCAAGAAATTTGCTGAAATTCATAGTGGAAATCATCTTTCAGAGCAACATCATGAAAGGAAAAAGGAAGTAATTCAACGATGGAGTTGGATTTCACCTTCCTTGAACTAAAAAGAGCTTTGGTTGACAGCAGAAACTGCTCCGGGAGAAGATCAATTAAGTTATGTATTGTTTACACTTTTACCCGAGGAAGCCTTGGTGGTTGTTTTACAGTTTTATCATAAAATTTGGTCTGACGGAATTTTTCCAAGTTCATGGAAAACTGCTGTTATTTTTTCCTAAACCAGGCAAAGATGCCTCCTACCCTGGAAATTAGAGACCTATAGCGTTGACTTCTCATTTGTGCAAGTGGATGGAGAAGATGGTAGTGGCAAGACTGTCATACTTCCTAGAACGAAACTTCCTTTTCAACAGTTGTCAAATTGGTTTCAGAAAAGGGAGATCTACCACAGATTCTTTGATTAAGTTCAGCAATGAAATTGGGAAAGCCATAATTATAAAAGATTTTTTTGTAATTGTGTTTTTGAAATTGAGAAGGCTTATGACTGTATGTGGAGAGAGGGTCTTTTAATTAAGATGAAGAAACTAGGGATTACTAGTTGATTAAAGTTGGCTCGACATTTTCTGATTCCTTTAGTATAGAAAATGGCATTCCTCAAGGTAGTGCAATAAGCCCTATTCTCTATTATGATCAATGATATATTTACTTTAACACAAGATAGTATTACTGCATCACTATATGCTGATGATGGAGCAGTTTGGAAAAGAGGAAAGAATATGTCTCATGTTTTCAGATGCATTCAAACAGCAATTTCAGGTATAGAGAAATGGTCCTTTGGGGGTTTCAGATTTCTGTTGAAAAAACTTGTTTTATGGTTGTTTCTCGGAGGAAAGTTGATGATCCCCTCAAGCTGTCCTTATATGGCGGTCCCTAGGAGAAAGTTAGAGATTTTAAATATCTGGGTTTGTGGTTTTAATGAGAGATATATTTGGCATCAACATATAACAACTGTAGAAACTAAGTGCAAAAAAGTGGTTAACCTGTTGAGGTGTGTGTCCGGTTTTCATTGGGGAGCTGATAAGGTAGCTCTATTACAAATCTATAGAGCATTGATGAGGTCATCTTTAGATTATGGGTGTATGATATATGAGAGTGTTGCAAAACCATCACTGGAAAAACTTGATAGAATGCAGTTTAGAGCACTGCGTGTCTGCCTTGGTGCAATGAGGTCTACACCTATTAATGCTCTTTTGGTAGAGTCTGGGGAAATGCCGTTGTTTCTAAGGAGAAGGAAACTTGCTTTGACATATGGGATCCGGATTCAAGATAAAAATGATAATAATTTGGCTGCAAGTGTCTTACAGGATTGGTGGGAATATGGTAAGGGCATGGAAAAAAGATTTGGTTGGACAATTAGAAGTTTAACTGAAAGTAGTGGGCTGGTTCGTCCGTGGTTCACAGCAGCATTTCCCCATGGCTTTTCCCTCTGCCTAGTGTCGATCTTGAGTTGTTGCAAATAAAGAAGGATTGGGAGAAAGAAAAGATCAGTATTGCGCATCCTGTGGAAAAAATGAATACTTTTATAGTATTCCAGTTTTCACTGATGGTTCGAAAGAACAGAGTACTGGTCGAGTTGGTACTGGAGTATATATACCAGAATTTGATAAATGTATTGTAAAGCGGCTATCTGATAACTTATCTGTATATACTGCAGAATTGGTGGCTATCATAATAAGCTTACAGTGGGTCGAAGAAGTAAAACCATTACGTGTTGTGATATGCTCTGATTCTGCAGCAGCTTTGCAAAGCCTTCAGTCAGGGACCACCGTTCGTGAAGATCTATTATATGAGATATATATATATGCTACTACTATATATACATCACTTAGGAATACAGGTAGAGTTATGCTGGATCCCAGCTCATGTAGGCTACTGTCCTGATTTCCCTTGTTCCCCATTTTCAATTTTTGTGTCTTTCCCGATCTGGTATTTAAGGGTCACTGAAGTGAATCACCCTAGCTTTTTTTTTTTTTTACTTCTGTTTGAACTGAAAATGTGGCTTTTGACCCATATATTTCCAGTCTAGATCTTTTTGATACCATCACATGAAAGGCATTAAAGAGCTGGTAAGTTAACTCTTTGAATGCGAGTACTGTAAAGAGGGTGAGCTACATCCGTTGCTAAAGTCCAAGGTGCAAAAAAGTGTTTAATTTCTTGCCCAAAATTAAAATCTTAACAAAATATATGATCACTTATGAGGCATCCTGTAAACAAATAAAACGTCAATAAAAGGCGAATTTAGTTATGTGTCATATGTTTTCTGCTATAGTCTGAAAGTAAAATGTGATTAAATGAGTTCTTTAATCTTGACTTCAGGTCTCTGTGCAGCAGACAGAAGAGGTCTTCCTCCTGCAACTCATCTGGATAAATTGAATGGATCATTAATAGACTGGACTTAGTTTGAAGATATATATATATATATATATATATATATATATATATATATATATCTCGAGCTGTCCACGGTGTACCCCGCCTCTTGCCCATTGTCCGCTGGGATTGCCCCCAGCTCCCCCATATATGTGTGTGTGTGTGTGTGTGTAGCGCACAGCACTATTCCAGTTATGTTGAACACTCAAAGCGTTTTACACTACATGCCACATTCAGAGTCACACAAATACCCCAAAAGGCACATCGAGGAGAGAGTTGGGGATCAGGATCTTCCCCAAGGGCACTTCAGTATGTTGTGAGGGGATGCGTCGAATCAATCCCCAAAACCTCTTGTTAAAAGACGAGGAAGTTGCAAAGGAAATCCAATTTACACACACACACACACACACACTGATATAGATAGATAGATAGATAGATAGATAGATAGATAGATAGATAGATAGATAGATAGATAGATAGATAGATAGAT
>JBAMHX010030045.1:0-11734 GCA_037177515.1 Pseudomugil tenellus
GCAAAGCGATTTATCAAACCTGAAAGTAATTTTTCTGCTAGAAACTGCACCTATATTTAGCACGTATCAAAAGGACGTTATTGGTTTCTTCCACCAACACCTCTAACTACATCGGATCAAACTTGTATTTTCGCTTGCGGTTTTGTAAAGTTGTCATCATGAAAACTATGACACACACAAAATCCTCATTTAAATAGGCGTGTCCCCAACACTTTGCACCTGCTGTTATTTGCGTGAGCAATCTTAGTAGATCATGTACTAATCACGGCCTCACACGCTAATTTCTAGATGCTACATGCTAATTAGTACACGCAAAATGAGATCTTAGTAAGTTCAGCCCTAATGTGTGAAGCAGTTTGGAGAGGAAATGATTCATCACCTACCTGATGCTGATGCTCACCTGCTTCTCACCTGCAGGAGCATCACAGCGTGGAGGAGACGAGGACGGAGGAGACGAGGACGGAGGAGACGAGGACGGAGGAGACGAGGACAGAAGCAGCAAAGACGAAGGGACCAGCAGGGCATCTGTTGCTCTTCCAGTCGCTGTGGTGCTTTTTGCGGCTGGTGTTCTAGTTATTGGTGGTGTTGCTTTCATGGTCTATAAAAGAACACAAACACCAAACCATCGTCTACGTACAGAAAGCTCCGAACAACATCTGGTTGAAATATCTGTGATTTCTCTCCGTGAACAGCCCGCCGTGTCTCCTGCTTGTATTTCTTGTTCTTAGTGACATTTCAACATGTAGAAAATAAAAACATCTAAACGTTGTTGCTCCTATTTCAGAGTTCCACCTGAGTGGAAGATGTCTCCCAGGCTCGTTGTGCCTCTTCATGTTTCTGATTTAATATAGTTTTATATACACAGCCATGCATCACCTGCATTACAGATAATGTAATGATTGAGAAATAATTTCTTTTTTACTTTTACACATTTTACTTATGTTTCCTTATTAAAATTGATTGAAAAAACAAATACTAATAATTATAATTAAAGCTGCAAGGTCCTCAAACCTTCAACGCCACTGCAGTGGGGGTGCTGAGCAGTTTGTGCGGAGGGGGCGGGGCCTTACTGGGGGCTTATATTTTAGGACAAAGGGTTACAGATGCATTCTAATTGGTGGCGGACGTGACGACGATGGTGATAATAGCTAAATAAAAATACTGTATTGTGCCATGCTAAGTGTTATAAATTCATTGGAGTGAAATGACCATTTTTCCTGTCAAGGACGAGGAAACTAGTTTCTTAGATTGAGTAGAATATAAAATTAATAAATGAAGGATAACGAAGTTGAACATTAATTAAACATTAAAACTTGGAGTGAGACAAATACATGAAAGACAGACAGACATGGTCTTCGTTTAAAGACTTCGTGTGCGTCACTTATTCTGGAGTTTCAGTTCTGTTATAAACAGATAAAAATTCACATCTAAACATTCTCCATGATGAGAAGGACACAACTCAGGCAGATGGTTTAATGAGGCCAGAATAACATCAGCTTAGGAACATGATGGTCAGACAGATATTAATTAAGAGTAAGATAAGCTAATATATGAAATAAACCATAATAGTTGTAGAGTGAATTTAGCAAAACAACTAAAGTTTAAACTGCAGCGTCTTTTTGCTCCAGATTAGAACCATATAAATTAAATTATTTTACTTTCTGATAGTTGAATCATCATCCAGCAACGAAGCAAAACACAATCAAGCGATATGATCAATCTGTTCGATATGAAATGCAAGCCTGTTGCAGAACCATGGATTTATCTTTTAGTGCAGGAAAAAGATAAACTTGGTGATATGAAATGAATCCTCTGACATTTGTCATGCTAAACACAACCACATGATAAATCCACACAGCCTTCAGTCCATCAGGGCTGTATGTTCAGACAGTCCATTTTACAATAAAAAAGAGTAAGTATGATATTTATTGTCCATTTTAAACGTAGAAGACAAAAATCCAGCAGACATGAAATGGCTTTCATGTGTCCTAAACATGCAGAACGCTTGTAGGCCTGTGTGATCTCGTCAAAGCAACATCATCCTACAAACCTGCCAGCATGCTTTCCTCATCAATATCTTTATGAACAGTTAGACCAGGATAGCTCAGCTTCCTTTATGCTTCCCTGCAGACAGATTTTAATCTACTTTAACCAGTTAAAACTGTGTTCTGCACTGGTGCTTGTTACTGGGAGAATTCTATAAATATAATACAAAATGGCAAAGTTTGGAAATGTCCTGTTTGTATCATTAGATCAGGAATATTAGAACAGCTGAAATAGAAGAGAGCATAGAGGGAAAGACATCTGTTGGTCACATCGGATGCAGACGCATCTCCAGCATAGAAATCAGCGAGTCGACTCCGACCTCACTGGAGAAGTTTTGCACGCTGAGAACAGAGACTGATGCGATCTGAATCTCTGAACCGGTTATTAAAATGTTACACCAGGTTGTCCACAACTTCATCCTTCATCAGCTCCATCCATCAGGCGCCTGCAGGATGAACCTCTGAGTCAAGTCCAGTTTTAACAAATTACTGATATGATAAATGCTCTGCCGTGTACGTGTCAATCAGCTGCACAGCTGTGTTTATGTCAAAGTTTTTGGAGACAGTTGGATGTACGAAATGTGCTTATTCTGCTTCTCCAGCTGTGTTCTGTCAGGTTGACACCCCCCGAGTCTAAAGTTTGTGTTTAATTAGTCGATGATGGCGTCTAATCTCTCGATTTCAAACTGAAATGGTTTTATTTTAATTCATTAAAACATTTATTAAATCTGATTAGTTTATTTATTACAGAAACAAACCCTTGAGCTGCTCCTCAGTCGGAGGTTCCACTATCTGGCGGCCCCCTCCCTCCAGAACCCTGAATGGACTTTCGCCGCTCCACTCTGTTGTTTCCACTCTGCCACTGGCAGCTCGCTCACTCCCACATTCAGACAACACGACTCCAGAAGTCTGACCGTGCAGTGGGATGGAGGAATGAGTGGTTATTTAGAACCCCCAGTACCCCCACCAGAGTCCACACTGGTTCCACACTGGTCCTACACCACCACCAGGTGAGGAGGAATAAAAAGAACAAACTGCTGCAGTCTGGAAACAAAACATTAAGTTTCCCTCGTTTCCATGGCGACCAGTAATGGGTAGTAACACGTTAGAAGTAATCAAACAATTGCAGAAACAGTAATTAAATGACGCAGGCTGCGTTACTACGTTTCTACCCTGTGAGTTTGTGAGAATGTCTCATGTTAATGACGTATAAGCGATGCGACGTTAGTGGTAACTGGAGCGGACACATGCTGTGACAAGCGAGAAAATGGACTGCGAGAGAGAACGGGAGTATGCAGCGTTTAATACTTGGAAGTACCGACATTACTTTGAGTTTGACTCGGTGAAAAGTGACAAAAATATTGTTGTCTGCTGTACACTCTGTGTAGGAAGAAAACTTTTATCCACAGCACCTAGCAAGTCGGCACAGGATGTCACATTCTGCCTGTGGTTCAGTTTTTCCTGTGGTCCCTGAATGCACCCTTCCTCTACTGACCTGATTACTGATATGTTCCACATGTGCCCTGCAGTATTTTACCCGCTTGTGACTGCGCTGTGGTGCCAGATCGTCTTGGTTCTTTTCCTCACACGGTCTGACCTGATCATCGACCCCTGCCTGTATTAACCGGATGTCCGCCTCTGCCTGCTCCCTGTCTGGTAAACACTGTTTATATTATTCTGTCTGGAACTCAGGTTTACGACCCCTGGATTGTCTAATGGTTTTTTGAGTTCTCGGATTCCGGACTAGCTTTCTTCCCTTTCGGACCTGTCTCCGGTGCCTTCTGGATTTCTCCCTCCTGCTCGCAGCAAGTTTTTTACAGCAGAACCATTCAGTCTTCACCCCAGCCTGTCGCTTCACAGTAAAGACAACCTTCTTGTCCTTCCTTGGCTCTCTGAATATTTTTGGGTCCGATTTGCTGAGACGTGACACAGGAAGGTTAAACTCATAGATGCCTCCCGGATTGACCCGATACCGCGTCCAACTGAACTGAACTGAAGAAGCTTGTCGCTGGCTATGTTGTTGAGAACATGTTGCCCATTTCCACTGTAGACTCTAAATCATTCCGGCGCATTGTAGAAAAAATACCGACCCATAATGGTGTCAAACTGCCGCAAAGAATTATTTGCAGGATAATGAATATGAAAAAAGGGCGACACTTTGTTTCCACCGCTGCAGACATCTGGACCGTAAATAATAAAAGCTTTATGGGTGTAAAAGTTCACTGGATTAATTCCACTTTACAACACAACAAGGCTGTTCAGCGTGTAAACGAATTAGCGGCAGACACACCTGTCATGGAACTGGAGCAGAGATGGAAGAAATCCATTCATCATATGGACGGCAAAGTAGTTGCCACGGTAACAGATAATGCATCAACATTTGCTAAAGCAGTATGTCAGACCTGAAAATGAAGAAGGTGGTGAAGAGGAGGAACCAACTTTTACAGATGTTATAGAAACTACTGCATCTGGACAGTTTAGCCTTCCTCCACACTACAGATGTGCATCGCACACATTTATTCTTATTTCAACAACCACATACAGACACTAAGGCTGTCTATAGGAGTAGTATTGCAAAGTGCACATCTAAAGCAAGTCGATCAACATTAGCTTCTCAACAGGTGGAGATTAGCCGCAGGAAGCTAATTACACCTTTGTGGAATTCCCTTATTTTCCGAATCATCACAATTCCCCTGAATGTGTGTAAAACTGGGAACCAAGTGCCTTAATGAAAGGAAATACCAGTTCTGGGAAGAATACTGCACCGTGATGAAGCTCCTGACAGACGCACATCTCACGATGAGATGAGTTTTGCTACCAAATCTCACAATATGTCGTCAAAGACACTTGCCCTGAAAGATGACCTCTAGAATGACAGCCAGCCTCCCGGATGTCATTTTTAAGGTAAGATTATTATTCTATAATTGATTTGAGTGGATCTGTTGCATATATTATAGCATTCCGGGTAAGAATATGTTACACAGTTTGTACACTTATTACAATAGAATCTTATAAAATATCAATTATTCATCCCCTGTTCATTACCATGGATACTGCTCATTAAAATATGTAAAATATAAAACAGAAAAAACATTTATTTACTAAAATATGGTGTAATGGGCCTGCACAAGGCGAGGTGGTTAGTGCTGTAGCGACCTGTCCAGGGTGTACCCCGCCTCTCACCCGTTGTCTGCTGGGATTGGGTCCAGCCCTCCCACAAACCCCCCTCCGGAATAATGGATGGATGGATATGGTGTAATGTGCAGAAAATGTTTAATTTTCAACTGTTTACATCAAGTCTGTTGCACTTAATTTCATTGTTGCTTGATGCAGTGAGAAGATTAAAAATAATAAAACACGTTCAGAAAAAGTTTTTTATTTGACTTATATGATTAAATATCCAGAAAGAACATAAATAGGAAGAAAAGTTCATTGTATTTAGGTTGTACATCATGTTTTTAAAAGTAACTAACATAACTATTAAAGTAACTAATTACTTTTAAAGGAAAGTAATAAAGTAACTGGATTACTTTCTTGATCATATAATAAGTAATCAGTAACTAATTACTTTGTCCAAGTAACTTTACTAACACTGATGGTGATGCATCTTTTCTTCAGGACAAAGTGAAAACGTCTGATCACAGAGCTGCAGAAGCCTGGAACCACCAGCAGGTGGCAGCACATCATCTGCAATGTCTCTATACAAAAACACATGTTCTGGATCCAGATCAGTTCTGGTCCATCTCACAGCAAGAATGTCTCCATCATGTCCACATGGCAGAGAGACGTCATGTCCAGGTTCAGCTCTGATGTCTGTTTGATGTCCTGCAGGAGACACATTACAGATCAGAGAGAAACTCTTCATCATACTGGTCTGAACTGGACCATAGTGATCTGAAGTGGACCAGATAATGTTCAGATTGGTACATGGATATAAAAATGCTTAACAAGATAAAATGTATTTGTAGCTTCTGACTGGGTGTGTATGAGGACTTATATGGCAAGCCATTTGAGCATTTATTCCATATCCTTGATATCAGACATCTGTTTTACTCACTTGTTTGCACTGTGCACAAACTAGTTATCATGTGCTCACATTTTTAACAGACTAGTAGAACACATATCTCTCTACCAACTACTGGTCTCAACTGGACCATACTGGTCTAAACTGGATCAGAGGTAAAACTAATAAGTCCTTAAATATTATAAATAAAGACATGCGACCTCGTCTGTATCATCATGACGTTTTAAACTTCTAGAAGTTTCTGTCGATGAGACTTTCCATCATTCCAACATGTCTGCTGGACAGAAACGTACAAAATGTCCTGAACAGAGACGTTTCCGAAGCAGCAGGAGACGCAGTGAGGTGGAGGATCTGAGGGGAACGGTTGGCATGGCGATATGAAGGAGGTCAGACAGATATGGGGGTGAAAGGTGAACAGGAGGAGTTTGCAGTGGGACTACTACTACTAAACAGGCTCCATAAACACAGTAACACGCTGCAAACACACAGAGACGAGCAGAACTGTCCACTCTGACCTCCTCCAAGGTCGTTGCCATGGAGACAACACATGTAAGCAAGACCTGGTCCAGCTTATGGTCGGTGACAAGCGGCTCATGAGCGAGCATTAGCCGACCTGGCTAGCCTAGCAGGCGGTGTTCTGTCTACATCAAACAGATGTTTACATCTGTCCTGTATTTTTATCATGTTTATTTTTTTCACATATGTTCATAGAAAGTATTTGTTTAGATATTAAACTGTTTTACTACTCGCTACTTTCATGAGTCGCTTTATAGTCGACTGTCGAGGCGTCGCAGCTGAAACGTGTTGAGACTTTCCTGGTTGTGAAGTCCATTAAATTCTTTATGATTCTGCTTCATTATTTATTATATGATGTGTTAATATCTACTACAATCATACTTCTATACAAGTACTAGATACTTCAGGTATCTGAACTACTGACTGACACAAGACCGTATTTATCAGAAACATACAGTGTTCTGGTCTGACAGAAGTGATCTGAAGTATTTAAATACTTATTGAAAACAGACGTATCATCCAGTTTAAGTGTTAATTTAGACACATTTTTAGGGTTAGGGGTGAAAAGCAGAAGAAGAGAGATGATAAATATGTAGAAAGATGGAGCTGCTGGTGGGGAAGCAAATGACCCGTAAATACTGTGTAGTTACTCAGATAACACAAAAAACAGACTTCCAGCAGTACTCCCCATTAATCTGATCTAATCTAATAAAATCAAATAAAACTAATCTAATAAAAAGCAGCAGCTCGGTTCACTGCAAAGCGCTGAGTCAGAAAAAGTTTGAGAAAATAGAAATAAAAGACAGCAACAGCAGCCGGCAGGCGGAGCTGCAATAAAGGATTAAAAGCCTGTTTGCACAGCTTACTTTCCCAGTAAGGCCTCATACTGGAACTTAATGCCCCCACCCCCCCCCCCCCCCCCCTCGGGTAAAACCTGGTCCACCACCAGGGCGAGCTGGACCAGTACAGACAGCTACTGGTAACCAGCAGCAATAAATCACACCAGCATCTCTAAACACAAGTTGTTTCAGACGGTGACCCTAAAGATCCTCACAGTATGGGGGCCATCCTATCACACGACCAGTACTCCTCCTCTTCCTTCCCATATTCTCTGAGGTCCATCCTGTAAATGTCATTCCGGCTTCTGAGCGAGGCAGATGCTCGCTCCCTGTGATCCTTTGCATTGTCATGAAATTTTCTAGTAAGAGCGTCTCTCTGCACTTCTTCCTGATAAAATCATGTTGGATCTGGTCAGATGTTTTGGATTCTGAGAGATCAGCTAACAGACTAAATGTTGTCTTTCTTTGCAGGTATCTCTGGTTGAGTTTACACATTTGGTAACTTTACATAGTGTTGCTCCTCAAGACCGCACGCTTCCACATCAGTAAGTACATAACTACTCACTTTCTGTTCTTGCATCATGGTACGAAGAATGAACTCAGGCTTGTTTGCCAAGTCCGCAGTGCAAAAAGTCGCTGTGCTTCCTTGATCCAGGAATGCACATGTCTTGACAGCCTTTGAGCTCCTTTTCTCTTTAACTAACACACGTACAATAGGAAGTATGCACTCATTATTCCCGGCCCCAGTGTATTCATCTCCTTTACACCCTGCAGACACCAGAGCACTAGTGACTTAACCTGTGCCTTGCAAGCTATCTTCTGTGTGGTTTGGTTCTGATGTATTCTCTTCTTTCACCATATGGAAAATAGCTGGATGCTTAAGAGAACAATCCGGGCATGTAGCTCTTTTCTTACAGTGCTTGGACGGATGACCTGCTGTTAGACACCCAAAACAAAGACCACTGGATTTCAAGAACTGAATTCTTTCTTTCAAAGGCTTATCTCTTATCCTGCTGCACACATTAATACATGGTTGTTTTGAAAGAAAAGACAAGGACTTTAGAAAACACTTGCTGACTTAACTGTGATGTTTTCTTCACAGGATGATTCACAGGATTTACGTGTTTCCTTCTGCATTGAGGAAACGTTAACAGCAACACTTCTTCCTTTAGACTCCACTTTGAAAGTGCTGAGTTTCTTTTTCAGACCTTTAGACTCAGATCAGGAGCAGGATATCTCCAAACAGTGGATCATTTGGAACTCTTGCTTGGTGATAAACAAAACTCCACTAAGTTTTCTTGTTCTTTGTTGAATGTCATATGCAAAGCTACGCCATCTTTCTTTCAGTTTAAAGGGAAGTTTGGATACAATCCACTTCATGTTGGTCGAATTATTATTATGTAAGCTGCGGCAATGGTCAGCTCATCCCCATAGTGACGATCAAGCAGCGCTCTCGCTTCTTTGTAGGATCTGTCTGGTCTCATGTGCTCACAACTGCGAATGAGATCAGGTGGCTCTCCGCTTGCAAACTGTTCAAGGCCATTTCGATTAATGGCATTAATGGATCTCCTTTAAAGATTGGTATGTCCCTATGAGGCAGTTGAGACAAACTCTGCTGCTAAATGAGCATCTGAGTGAGTTCATTTTGACGTTGTAGTACCTGATAGAGCCCGCCAGATGAAAGATCGGCATGGTCATGATGATCTGGATGAGGTGTGCTGTTTTTAACATCTAAAGCATCAACAGTTACCTTAGACTTTAGATTTAAAGAATGAGAAAACCTGCTCACTCCATGTGCACTATCATAAAGCTTTCCTTGTCTACTAGACAGAGGTTCTAAAAGAGGCTCGAGAAGATCATCACGTGTATCCTGAGCATCTTCAAACTCTTCATACACCTTTAAATTAGCATTTGAGGCTGCAAGCTCTGTTTCAAGTTCAAGCTGCTCTTTCTTTAATTTAAGACGAAGTTCTTCCTCTTCTATCGCATTTTTCTTTTTCATTGCTGCAGCTCTTGCTAACAATGCTTCATGTTCTGCTTTGATCGTCAGCTTTGCAGAACTCGTGTTTGAAGTTGCAACTGAACTAGATTTAGATGAGGAACTAAAATGTGATAATACATCTATATCTCTGAGGATCTTTAATGACATCTTTAATCCACTTATTTGTTTCTTGTAAGAACTGCTTCAATTCTGAGAATATGTTCACAAAAACTTCTTGATCTGTTTGTTTTTCCTCCTCATCCAACAATTCACCCAATTCCTCATTTAGACATTCATACTCCCCAAAGTATTTTTAAAAGATTGGCAAAGCTTCATCTTTTATTAAATTAACATTATTTTCCGTTTCCGTCAATCTTTCCAAAGTATTCTTTTGCTTGGTTAACTGTGCCAATCTTCCATTTCTCTCTCTTTTCAGCTTATTGACTTTCTCCTCATTAGCCTTTTCTGTGGGCTTTAGTGCCCTCTTCTGGTCAACACGCGCAACTGCACCACCGTCCGACATCTATCTTCACTCTTAAATATCCACACATAAATTGTTACAACTCCTCAAATAAGTCAGTTTCTTGCTCTTCTCAAACATTTACAAACACTTGTAAAAAAGATCTTTTAGATGTGTAGGAGTCCTTAAATGAAATGTAAATGTCCCATGTCATAAACAGCAGTAGCATCGCGGTTAGCCTTAGCATCTCCAGAAGATTATTAGGAGCCAGTTGGTTGGCTTTCCTGTTAGCAACTGTTGCACGAGCTAGAAGCGGTAGGTTGCTCCATTAATTGGCTTCCCTTGTATTCTGCGAACTGTCCGTGTGGTCCTCACAGGGGCTGTTTGCACAAGTAGCTTCTATTAATTCTTCTCTACTGACTTCCAGGTCTCAGTCCAAAAAACAGCCAATCAGCATTTTAGAAACCTATGTCTCACCAGTTACTAGTCACGATTTCTCATTTAACTGAAACACAGAATTTAAAGTAAAATACTACATCACATGACTAAAGTAATCAAAACCTAAATAACAGAAATACAGGAAATGGCTACAACACTAGTTGTAAAAATGTTTTACTAATGAGGATTCATATCTTACTGATCTGGTAGAAGCATATGTCAGCACATGTAAATTGGTACAACCTGATGTCCAAAGTCAAGGACAGTGAATAAATGCTGAAATAGTTGCAATGCAGGAACTCCCAAGAACCACCCAGAGAAGGATGATCACCATGGAAACATACCCTGCAGACGAGGCAGATGAAGATGATCCATTACAGAACGTATACATGAATTTCACACAAAGGATAAAAGACATCTCTGTTATGTACATTTATTGTTTCAAGTATAAAATGCTTATTAACATAAATGTTTATTGTAATAAAAATAACTTTATTCTGCTGTAAAACGTCCCAATGTATAAAAATCAAACAACACTGCCAAATATTTCGGCAGCACCAATGATGTTCACTTGTTCTTCCGTCACAGCAGGAGACAGTGGGAATTGTTGGTCCGTATTGTCCACATAAAAAACTTCATTTAACACAAACTGAAATGCATTCAAAGTCAGTAACATCCATTAACAGAAAATAAATCAAGTAAAGGAAAAAAAAACCTTCAACTTCCAGTGAGACACAGATTTCTCTTTAAGTTCAGCAATCTAGACACAACCGACTGTCTGATGCCGTCCAGCATTACAAGTTGAAGCACAGGGACTTGATGTCGTGGTTCTGGTGTCTCAGACTCCTGTCTCAGCACTCATAGTTCCAGCATTCACCTGAGCATGGTACAAAAAGTAAGATACATCAAAGTTCGAGATAGAAATACAGCTGAATCTAGATTTCCCATGAGCCTTTGCAGACCTGCTGCTATGGATCTCTGAGCCTGAGGACAAGTATTGACCTCCAGTTTAAACGCTTATTTTGACTGCAGAACTCAGAACTGATACGCATGAATCCAGAACACAGGGACACAAATATGTCTCAGTGTGACAAGAGGCGCTTTTTCCCAAACTCCACATCTTCACGACAGAGAAACGATGATGAAGAAGATGGTGATCATCTGATGATGAGGAGACAAAATGTTATTCATCATTAGAGTCAGACCAGGTCGAGAGGAGCCGCTGATGTCTTCTTCTTCTGTCTTTTATGGATCAGGACACCAACAACCACCAATATGACCCCAAAAGCTGTTAGACTCGCAATTAGTCCATATTGTCCTCTATTGTTGTCAACCTCTTTTCTTCCAACCTTGTCTCCTGCAGGTGAGAAGCAGGTGAGCATCAGCATCAGGTAGGTGATGAATCATTTCCTCTTCAAACTGCTGTCACAC
>JBAMHX010030046.1:0-11728 GCA_037177515.1 Pseudomugil tenellus
ATGAATGAATGAATGAATGAATGAATGAATGAATGAATGAATGAATGAATGAATGAATGAATGAATGAATGAATATTTATTTATTGATTAGCAATCAAGGAATACAAATCAAAACATACAGAAAATAATGAAGCATAGCCCAAGGCTAATCAAAAGTTATTGTCTGTTTATTATGCCATTCCTATTTTAAAAATGAATTAACAACCAAATTAAATATATTTTTAAGAGAAACAGAAAAACTAAACTAGAGACCAAGAGACAAAGAAAAATGATCATGAATCTTTGTTAGAGGAATACATAAAATAACTTAAATGATAATCATTATAAAAATAAAATAGACTTATGTATGGATTTTGCAAAAGGTTTGGACTGCAGCATCAGAACCCCCTTGCTGTGAAAGACCAGTGTTAATCCCCTCCTGCAGACAAAGGCATCAGTTTAGCACAGGATTAATGAACTGCAATCCAGCTGTTAAGATTAAAATGAATTGGTTTCCTAATGAACTCAGTAGTTGTACTAATCCAGAAAAGATGCGGTGCTTAAAGTAAAAAAAGTATTTGGATTAAAACAAAACAAGTAACTTAAATGAAAAGCAGCATATTTACACAATAAATAAGCTTTTTTCACTAATAGATTTTCAAAAAATGTTCCATTTAACTGAATTTAAAGCAAGCATTTTAGCCGTAGTCTTTACTTCCTTTTTTTAAAACATCGATTTTTAAAATATGTGATGAGATCTTTATTAGAGAGAATAATTATTTCGCTTTTCCAGGCAGTGGACGACTTGTTTAAAATTTAACAATTTTGAGATTTCAGGTTTCTCCCACCAGGTGGCGCTCTAAGCATCACAACTCAGATTTTTGGCTACATCTCTTTAACTATTTGTCTCATAGATTTTAAATCAAGTCCAAATGAAAGGTCGTGATCTCAGGATGCATCCTGTCCTGACGTCATACCGGGCTGGTTTAAAGTTTCAACATCAGGTAAAACTTTGTGACTGAAAAATCCCAGTTTTGAAAATATCTTTGTAACTATTTGTCTGAATGACCTCAATTCAAGTGCAAATGAAAGGTAATGACCTCAGGATGCATCTTGTCCTGACGTCATACCGGGCTGGGTCATCTTCTAATTAGTTAATGTATACAATCTACTTTCTTAACTATTTAGTTCAGTGAGGCTCGATGAATAAATATGATATGTGACTTGTTGATATAGTTACACGGTATTACATGTGCATCTTCATATTATTGTATTGTGTCTATTCGAGGATTGGAACCATTCAGCGATATAGCCCTGAATATATAGCCCTGTTGGTTCCTTATTTTTTTCTAAGTATTAGAAGCACAGAAACTGGAACAATTCACTGGAAATCAAAACCCTTTGTTTAAGTTTTACTGGTCTGGTGCTGCATATGCGTCTTCCTTACACAACAGAAAGCATCACAATGATTAGAATCTATAAACCATTAATAGAAGTTGTGATTTTCTTCTACATAAACACAAGTAATTCCCTTTTTCAACCTGCTCCTTGCTCAACAGCTGCTGATTTATTCTTTTATCCACCAGGGAAACAATTTGACTCTATAGGGTGCTGTTTTAATTATAATTCAAATAATAAAAAAAACTAAATGGCTTAAATACATGAATGCTGATTTGTTTTCAGGTGCTAAATTATGCATGTAACCGTCACAGCTTTTTTTATTTGCACGTTTTTAGGCGTTCGATTGGATGATGCATCGTTTTTGTGGGTAGTTTAATATAATCAGATGAAGAACTTCACTTTCAAAATGTTCTTCAAATGTAAAACCTTGAAACTCTGTGGCTTAAAACAAGTTTTTCCCAAGGTGTCTTGATTAAATGTTAAACCACTCAAGATAATTTTTGCCTCGCAAAGTAAATAATTACATCCCTCAACATTGCCTCATCATGCACAAGTTATTATTGTGCAAATATGCAGAGGATGGATAAGATGAGTAATTGGGTTTTTTGCTGTCACGTTTTTAATGTTTTTTTTTAACTTAAACTTTACAGAAAATATTATTTTTCTTCTTTTTTTTTAAACAAATGAATTTATTGTGCATGATTCTACGGTTGCACTGAACACAGTGGACCCCACAGCACACTGAAGGTAAGAGCACAACAATGCTCTGAAAGGACTCTGAAATGAGCAGATGGCTGATGAGACAAGGCAGAACGGTGATAGAGACAGTGGAAAGCTAGAAGAAACAGAAGAGAAGACTGTGTGCACAAGGAGACATCGCCAAATAATACACCTGAAAAAAAAAACGCATCAGGAACAAAAGCCTCAGAATATTGGATTCTGAGAAACTAAAGGCTGTTCTCTTGGCAGACACAGCATTCTTAACACAAATGAATGAAAACCTAAACCCGAAGACGTGCAGAGACTGATGGGCTGATGAGAGAAAGCCGTCCTGACAGACACGATGATAAAGTAGTCACAACGACAATGCAGCAAGATGTTGCTGTGGTTGTTTGCGTCATTAGAGCTCATCCTGGATCAGATTCAGATGTACAAAGTGATTAAAGAAGCTTCAAATAGGAATAAGAAATTATGGTGATGACTGGTTTTCTGAAAGAGGAGTTTAAATCATTTGCATGATTTTGCATTTTTAGTCGCAATTTTAAAAAAAGCTACAGTAGAGTCAGAAGATCAAAACGTGTATACATGTAAAATAAACCTCCTTTGAATGTATTTATGAGCAATAAAACATGCTTTTAAAACTGTTGAAACAACTGAATGGCTTCAAGACAAAATACTGTTTCTGTCACATTCACAAAGTGGCAAATGAACACTAACACACACAATGCATTTGTTTTATTTTAATTTCATTTTTTTTCTATTGAACATATTCCCTGCTGTACATGAAAAAAGGTCCTAATTGAAAATCACTTAGCATAAAAATGTCACACTGGCTGCAGTAGAACATCACGTTTTAGCTTATATAAGTGCACCAGTACGTGTTCAGTGAATGAAGACATTCTGTAAGTTGGCCACCATGACGAGGCTCAACACACAACTGTACAAGTTAAATATTCCTGATTTTTCCTCCGTCCTACACAGACAGCTTGACATTTTGCATCTAAACATGTTCAGCTGACATGAAGTTTACTTACTGGTTTTAATGAACCATAGCGCCACATTGCTTCTCATTCATCTCAGAGATTTTAGTTGTTTGCAGCTATTCGCTTAAACAGTTTGACAGAGAAATGAATAAGCTCAAAAATGTTTGTTTAATGATGCATGTCATTGAACACAGACGCCCCTTAAAGCCTTTCAACCCATAGAATGATTAGCATTCACTTCCAAAAGGCAATAAAGATGTTGAACATTTGCCAGAAACCCGGGGCAGTTCCCCAGATACTTCTACAAATCTGCAAAAAAACAAAAGAAACAGAGAGTTTTTTTTTTATTTTAGAGCTTGAAATGACACATTTTTATTTTAGGATGCTGAAGGATTGCTGGCAGTAAGGCAGGAAAACACTTTTTGGTTTACTTACAGTTCTGTACAGATGTAAAAGCTGCACCCTTTGGAGAGGAACAGTCTTTTTATTACTCATCCAGACTAGGCTGATACTGGGATCCACATCGAGCCAATAATGTTTCTGCTAGAACAATAGTGAAACAAATGTGATTGGAAAAAGAAAGCATCGCAAAATAAAGCATGAATCCTTTGACAGAGGTTGAATTTTCAGTTTTAATCAATGTGTATTTCCAAATTACAGGGAAGGGGCACGGTGGTCCGGGATACTGATGGTCAACATCTCCGTTGACATAGAAAATACCACCAGATGTCATGAGGTTGTGTCAGGTTGTGTTGGAACAGTACGATGTCACAGTGACCTTTTTTTCTGTGTCTGTTGTTCAGGATGTGAAATAAAACAAATGAAAACATACTGTTTTTTTACACTATTTAAAAAAGGCTTATCAATAAAATCTAATACACTTAATAATTATTCTGCAGAAAGATAATTTTTTAATGACTAGAAGCTATTAACTTTACTTTGAGTAATACTTTGAAACCAGATCATATCCACGATCTATATGCTTTAACCAGTGAACACAACCAGTTACCAAATTAACCCAACAGGTTAACTGTAGAAAGGAAAGAACAGCGGTCAAGAAAGAATGTTCTGTGCTGACTATTTGGACAAATTTAATGGCTCAGGGACACGAAACGGGAGATGGTGTAAACAGGCTGCCAATCTGGCCAGTGCTAGTGACTAGTCAGACCAATAAATAAACTGTGGCAGTCCAATAAAACACACTGGCTGACTGGGAAAATGCTCAGTATGCCAGACGGCTGGTCTGTCCCTGCCAAAGTGTTGCTGCAGTTTGTTGTTCAGCAGCATAATGATGCCTTTCAGGTGTTCACATGTGCAAGTTGCCAGAAATAAGCGTTGATGACAACTTTTTTTTTAAAGAGTAGAAGATTTAATACTTTAAAATCCATATTCTAATAAATTCACTTTTTTCTTTTTTTAGTCTGTGAAAGTATTATTTCTACTGGTATTAATTCCTGCAGGGGGATTTTCTTTATGGAGTTCTTTCGTTCCCTCCTTGCATGTGTGGATCTTCCTGCAAGCACTGGTTGTGGCCGGAATCAAACTGGAGTCAGCAGGAACTGCAAATGGACGGATCGATGTTGTAAAGCTTTTTTAGGAGCATTTGTAGCGTGTTGTGGGAATTACTGTAAAGCACCTCCTGTGGAAAATAGAAAAGTGGAAAGATGAATAAAGTGCTTTTATTATTGTTAAAGGAAGTTTTTTCAACTTAATTGAAGCTAAGAGACATAAAAGAAAAAAGATCTGTAGATATTCATCCTGCCACAAAAACACATTCTAACCACAGCAAGAGGTGCTTTAATCATGTAAACAAACATCTTATTTTATAGTATTTTCTTCCTGTTTTTGTGTCACAGAATAACCAGCATGATTTCCCTGTAAATATTTTATTGTGTGAAATTAAATTACAGTCATTTAGAAGACGCTTGTTAAAGATGGCGAGCCTGTCAAAGACGAAGGATCTGGGGTTGGATTGAAAAGGATTAAAGGTCAGAAGTCTGTAAGCGTCTGACCTGTGTACCAAAGAGACATAAGTTTACAGCTGGCACATTGCTAGAGACATAACATATGAAATGATATTCTTGTTTGTATGATCATAGTGTTCCCAGATAGAACTGTACCAGACACAAGGATGTATTCCGTACTTTATGTACGCCATAACAATATGAAACCAGAAAATTCCACAACACGCCTTTCTCCAAAGCGACTTGCATTTCTATAGGTCATAGGGTTCAGTGTCTTGCCTAAGGACACTTCGGCATGCAGTCAGGGGAAGCCTGGAATCGAAACACAAACTTTTACTTTGGCAGACAGCTGCTCTTACCTCCTGGGCTGAAATGCTGTGTTATGTGTATTTGTAGCCTTAAATTTGTCTATTTTTTCTAAACTTGTAGATTTTTATTAATGTTGGGATTATACAACTTGCTCAGGGACAATAATTAAAAACCGGACCATCTAGAAACGGGGTTGGATCACCAGTCTGGAAGAGCCCTGCCCTTCTATTCTCCATCATATCAAAAACATCTACAAACTAGAAAAGCACTTGAAGAGCAGAGACTTCAGCAAGCCACAGAATCCCCCATCCCTCCTCACCCCCCCCCCCCCCCCCAGCTTATTATGACTTACACCCCAAAACATGATCCATAACGTGCATGTGTGTGCATGCGTGTGTGTTCTCTTACATTGTTTGATTTTAAACCAGTTGAGGTTTGGGTGTAACTTCATCAGATCCACCGTCCCTCCGTCTTTGAAGCTCTTACCCCTCCTTTTTCACCAGCCTAACTGGGAGTGCTGGGGATATTTTCAATATTAGGTTTGTGCCAGATATAATATTTTAGATATAAAAAAAACAGGTTTTGCTTGTCAGCTATGTCATTTTCCTGCCATTCAGTTGGCCAGAAAGAAATTTGGCCCCGGGCTAAATTTAATTGCCAATCCCTGCTGTACATGCTGTAGCCTGATGTGTTTGGTCACAGCAAAGAAATCCTTTCTGCAAGAAATCAGACTGTGTGAACAAATAAACAAGCAGCTTCGGGATGCAAATAATTAACTTCAGACAGAGAAAAATGGTAGGTCATTAGAGCAATGAAATTTGTAATAGGTAATCATAATGAAACGATGCGCATTGATTCGGTTCAGTTTAATCAAATGTTTATCAAATATAATAAATATGTTTACTCATGCAAGGAAAAGTTAATTACATGTATATGAAGGATGCAACAGACATCCATGTTGACAGACAGCTCTCTCCTCCAGACTGCTGTGATTCATCACAGGATGACTCAGTCGTTTATATGAAAACTGCAGCCAGATTCAGAAACTAAACAAGAAATGACAAAAGAAAAAACTACTTCTGCATCTTCAGCGCTGATTGCAGCCATGTCGCATGTTTTTCTCTTTTATCCATGTCCACTCTGCCTTCTTGTATCTAAATTTAATTAATTTAAATCCAGAAATTAAACCAAAAATGTCATGCTTAAAAAAAATACGTTGGAAGTTTAACTAAGAGCAAAAGAAATAAATGAATTAAATGAATTACTGATGGAGTACAGAAATGAAATGACATGTAAGTCACACGGGGTCATTTATGCACCCATCAGCACCGTGTTTTATTATTTGTTTTAAATTCTCCATTTATATTCATCACTGCAATCTCTCATTAGACTTACCCAGTTAATTCAGTCCTTCCTTTGTTTGAGTTTTGACAAGTGCTCTTTCAGTAACACCATCTCGTTACATCTTAATGAATCATCTCTGTGCAACATAGAGACACACACAAAGCTACAAAATGCAAATCACTTTATTTGTGTTAATGGACATTAATTGTGTCTTTGTTTTTCATTTGTTTATTCCAGTGAAGAAAAATCATATCTTCAAAAAAATGGCATCTTTTGCAGACATGGTTCAATTAATCACTAAATAATACATGGAAAGACCTTTTTAATGTGCCTTCATCTTGGTATCATAAGACTTTCCCATATAGAGTCCATGGATTGTTCTTGTTAGCTTTCACACCATCATAGCTTTTAAATATTGTAGGACCTTTCCAGGTCCTGCAATATTTAATTTATTTACAGATATGTTGAGCATTCCACTTGTCATCAGGTTGTCCAGCTTATTTTTTCCCAGTAAAGGGAATATTTTGTTGCTTTGCTGGGATCCTTTGCAGTTTCAGATGCATCACCAACTCTTCATCTCATCATGTAAGATGTTACTTACAGTGCAGAAATAATGTAATAATTAAACATCAATGAATTTAAAATATAATCACGATTTTACCAAAGAAACACTTAGATAGATAGTTAGATATTATGCTGCAATCCAATAAAAAAAACAAAACATTATTTATTAAGTTGCATTGTGTTCCTAGGAAAGGGATAGTTTTTGTTTGTGTGTTGGATTTCATTCAAAGGTATAAAATCACTTGCAAAACGTTTGCAACAGCCATTTTATCTTCAGGGAGCACATGTAAGAATTTAATTGCACATGTAGCTGCATGCAGCTTCAATAATGTTAATTTTCTGAGACCACAGTCTCTCTCAGGTGCTTCAGGCATTGCTGAGGAAAATACCAGCCAATGTCTAATTAACGCAGCTTCAAGGCTTCTTTATCACTTGACCATGGTTAAACATTTTAAAGTGTGTGCTCGAGGGTATGTGAAGGCATGTCAAGTGTTCTTTTGGACACTGATATTTAATGCAGTGCCCTCCTGTCTCCTCTCTTGGTGTCTAGGAACTGTAGCCAGTTATTCTATTTCCAAGTGAGGTAAAGATTAAATATATTTCTTGTCATGTTCTGCGCCAGATTTCAGTGGTCTATAACAGGAGGACATGTACAGACAGATCCTGAAGGACGAGTGGAAGCTGCAGAGACAAAGACGCGAGGAGTGTTAATTGTTTGAGGTCATCGTCCATGAACGACATGGGTTTTAACCTCATGACACATCCTGGAAACATTGAAACAAGCACAGCTTATGTTGCAGGACCAACCAGACAAACCATAAACTACTGTTCTGCCAGCTTCTAACAGCTTGTCAACTATATATTCCTGATCACCTAGATGTAATCCATAATTATTCTATTTGCCAGTGTGAAGTGAAAATAAGTATATCTAAATTTCCCAGGGGAGGAATGAGTCAGTGATGAAGATAAACAGTAATTAAGTGAAAGGGAAGAAGATGAAAATGTCAAATATGAATGTTGAATTGTGAATGCAGCGGGTGGGAGGTGATAAAAACCACGAAATGCTACCTACACCACCTGATGAAGCGCTCCGCAGGAAAATATTTCAGTGCAGGAGATCTAATGAAAAACCGACAGACGAATGATAAAATTAGGATTTAAAGAGATAATATCAATGGCAGTGTTCTGAAATTACCCTTTTATGACTAAGCCTAGCAATTAATAAAAGAAAATCTCAATGCAAAGTGTGAATTCAAGAGATTCAAATGAGCCAGAAAGGGAAATGATTCATGTGATCCAACACTCTGCACAGCTTTAAATGGTGAGATCTTCTCTTTCTCCTGCATGCCAGTCTATGTGTTTATTTATTTATCTATTCACACGTTTATTTCTATATATTTTTCCTGTGTTTTTATAAACTGAAAGTTTCAAACCTTGTTTCGGAGCAAAGTTGGGCACCCGTATTTCAGCTTTTTAAATCCAAATGAAATTCATGTCAAATGGTTTGATTGTAAATAATCTATGAAATTGTTGTGTTTGCTACAAAGTAATGACTTTATTGTGTGTGTAAAGTGCCAAAACATTGTTGGGAAATAGAGCTATGCAAATAAAACTGAACTGAAGTAATGCTGCAAAGCCAGTGCATTATGTCAGGAAATAGCGCATAGCACAGTCTTTTGTTCTAGAAATTTCTTTTTGTTTGTTTGTCTCACTTAAACCAGCTCAAAAAAGACATTCTGACTATGCTGGTGCTGCTGATGTCGGTGCCTAACATTGCACAGCAGTCCATACCCAGAGGTCTCAGAAAGGAAAGAGCTAGGTTTGATTTGACCCAGGAACAAATGTTAAATTGTTTTCCAGGAAGAAAATTAAGCATGTTTTTAAACTGCTTAGAATACAAAGATGGGATTATTTTGAGGGTATAAAAATAGAAACTGTTTCACTGTTGACATTACTAATATTTTAACCTAATTTGCACCTTTTCTGAGCTATTTTGGGTAATTATGGCTCAGATAAGGCCCAGTCTGAGAAAAACATCCCTGCTGTCTTTGATATTTTGTAGTGAAAGCTATTCTTTCTGAGTTTGGATGGCTAATTTTTTTTTCAATTCAATAGTAGCCTTTTGCACCACCTGCAACATAAAAATATGTCAGCCTCTTTGGAACAAATGAACCACAGATGGAGTTGTGTGGCCACAGCAATACCAGATTTGCTTGATGTGCACCAAAATAAGTGTTCAGGTCAGCCAGATGTGTTTGATTCTTCTATTAATTCTGCATGTAAAACAGCAATTAAAAAAGAAGTGGACCTTTTAGTAGGATGATGGTCCTCAAAATGTAAGAGAATGGCTTAAAAAAGTTAAACCAGAGGTTATAGAAGCCAAGAGTCAAGAGAGTGTTAGATTTAAAGCAAATGAGATATGATGAAGTTAGCCACAGAGGGACAGTAATGAAAAATGTAGGCAAATCATTTCTGAAAGAGTGAATTTACTTTTTCTCCACAGAGGAAGGTTAGAATCATTCATTAGTTTATTCTTCTTTCAATTTTTAAGGTTAAAGATTCTTTGTGTTGTTGTTCAAGTGCAATGTTTTTGTGTGTAGTCACTGCTTCACCACTTCAAGCAAATTATTTGCATTATTATTTGAATATTATTTTAAATTAATTGAAAGATGGAGCCTTACATAGAGCTTTGCAGCAAAGCCAAACTCAATGCATACCAAAAAACCAAACATCAATACATACATTCTATTTGAATCCTCAGTTGTTTAGAGATACTGACGTGAACAAATAGCCTCCCAATCTGCCAGTTTGCCCAAACGGTGGCATTTAAAAAGATGAAAGAGCTCAAGAATAAAATTTTTCATCACCTCAGTGAAAAAATGTTTAAACGCAGAAAGTATCCTTTCCAGTGTCTGAAATTTATGTTTGAGGATGCTTATTTTTGTGATTGGCAATAGGGACCTGACACAAGGTCATGAATTGCTTGTTGTTGTGGACAATCTGTCCCGCTTGACAGACAGCAACTTCTGATGTTAGAATTCAAAGATGAAACACATCATTTCCAAACCATTTAGTCAGTCATAACCTGAATGTCTCTTTCCTCATAACAGAGAAAATAACAGGTAAAATAAGGACTTGCATTGGATTTTTTTCCCCAAGTAACATTGATAGCATGCTGGTAGCATTTAGTATTAAAGGTAATAGAAAAGATGGGTGATATTTGTTTGGTCTAGCAGGTATCTGCACAATTATCAAGTGTATCTGTGTAAACAACAGCTCAACATCCAACGCCTGCACAAAGCATCATTTCATTGTGCAATAAAACTGCTGCAATCATCAAGCTTTTCATAGATTTATTTTACTTGATTGATACTGAGTTCTCCATCTTTAAATGGTGCTTGGAAACTAAAAGAGTAAAGCTTTTTATATCTGTCAAATCCATTTGCATGTCACAGAAACATGTCTCCTGCATGCCATCAGAGTTTCACATCTGATGCCGAACATCATGCCATAAGCCTGATGTAACAAGTTCAAACTATCAGTGAGAACACGACATGATGCAGGCGAAGGGAATTAACAGTGCTACAGCCATGTTGCTCTACCCTCTTAACAGTGAAACGCTTAGCTGAGATCAATGCAGCTGCAATCAATGTAATTTCCAAATATTATATTTAACTTTTCTCATATGCTTTGGCAAATATGTGCTAATCTGATTTGCTTTTGAGTAAAAAGTAGAAACTTCTGAGCTTTCAGCCATTTATGCTGGCCTTTTGGTTAATGAAAGGTCTCATATTGTCTTATCTTTAATTAAAGCCAGAGGCTTTAGCCCTGACTTTGACCTTAATTAGATCATTAACCTTTACTTGCTTTAGATTACCACTACTAGCTTTGTTCTGGATATAGTGCTTTGGCAACAAAACTGTCTATCAAGAGATGCCTATGAAGCTTCAACATATCACACTCACTTCTATACTCACTCGTGTATTTGCACAGCAAAGACAGCTCAGGAGGCATCTATCACACTGCTCGGTTCACACGCAGCTGCTTGGGGATATGTGCATGGCACATGAATAATTTAACATGGTGTCAGGAAGAGCTTTACCAGTCTTCCTCCAGAGGGAAAAGACCGGTCACTGGTCTGCACACGTTTTCTTCATGAGACGCCACGAGACTGCAGTGTGACGCTGAACGTGTGTTAAATCTCAAGCAGAACCACAGAATTCTCTCTTGATTAATAGAAATCATCACCTTCTTGGTCTGGTACAAGATAAAAATGAAATGATGGTTACTGTGTCTTTACTACCATCTTAAGGCAAAAGGGAAAATATACCCTTATTGGCTTTTTCAGTTTTTTTTTTCTTTCCAAAATATTAATCATTAATGCAACACACACACAGTGTTTTATATACAGACACACACACAGTGTTTTACACACACACACACACACACACACACACAGTGTTT
>JBAMHX010030047.1:0-11725 GCA_037177515.1 Pseudomugil tenellus
ATCTCAGTCTCCTCCCCTTTCAGAAGTACGTGCGCTCAATTTACTTAAATTAAAATCCCACTCGCTTTGTCAGTCTCATCTTTTGTGAACATGACATGTCCGTTTATTGACGAAGAGGATGTGCTTCATCGCAGGAGTTTGATATTCACCACGAGATCATGATTAGGAACCGATTAGATGTTTTTTTAATTTCTGGAAACGTATCTATTGGAGCGTTTCCGCTTTTCACTGCAGTCTCTAAAATATATTCATGTTTTAATCAAGCCGTTCATCACCAATAAAACAAAACGTGCACACGCTTTAACATTTGAATCGTTCTTGACCTTTTCCTTGAAAATGTGTTCATAATCACCACGACGGAGTATTAGGGCCACACTGAAAGAAACATGTGGAGGATTCATTTTTTCTCCCTTACACTTTAAGAATAAACTTAAAATGTCAAGAATAAATTTGAAGTACAGTTTTGAGAATAAAGTAAAAATCCGTTTACATTAACGTGGATTCTTTCAGATGAATATAAAACAGGATTACTCAATAAAACACAATACTAGTGTGGATGGGATAGTAACGTTGTACTTTAGAGTGCTCTTCAGCAACAAGGAAATTATTTCTCTTTTAGCACATAAACACAGCATTATAATAAATAAGTATTCGTACTTTAAAGAGACTGTATTTCGACTTTATTATTGTTATTACATTTTTATTCTTGAAACTGTATTTTCACCTTATTCATTTGAAGTTTATTCTCATAGTGAGGAAGGGAGAAAAAATTTTTTTCAGTGTGGTCCCAATATTGTGTATAATCACCGTACGTCTGCATTAGAACATCTAATTCCAGCCAGGAAAGGATGAAGGTTAAGTACACTTAAAGGTTGTCATGGTGACTCGTTGTTTCTGGGTTCCATTGATGCCACACATGGCCAATCTTGGCCAGGTTGACAATCTTGGTGTTAGCAAAACTAATGCTAAACATGTTGTGAAATGGGAATCTTTGAGTTTCTCCTCTCAGGTTTTGTCAACTCGGAGTTAACTCTCAAACTCAGGGTTTGTTGAACTCCCTTTGTGAAATGAACCCCTGAACAAATAGACTCCATGCTGTTTACAAACCTCATCACTGTGACAAAATGTAAGCGATAACTCAAATAAAGTATTTAGAATCTGTCGAAACATTTCTGCTTTGATTGCCTTGGTTCATAAGCTATCTTTGTGCGAAGTGATCCCTGACTTCCTTTTTGTTCTTTTCCCAGAGCCTTATTAGCGCACTCTTTGATTAAACCTGATACAGGAGCAGCTGGGTGACAGCAGCAGTTACAAGTGCCAGCGTGTGGCCTGCAGACACCCTTGAGTGATCACATACACAGCCGACAACAGCTCACGGACCACCTGAGACTCGAGGTCAGACAGAGGAGACATCTGAGTCCTGGCAGGCTTTCGGCTGCTTCACACCCGCTGCAGTGCGGTCATCCTCTCGTTAACCTAATTAACCTAAAAAAAAAACAGCCAGGTGCTGTGTCACCAGGACAGAACAAAGTATTTGTTTTGTATTTACCACTGATACCTGCTACTTAAAGGAGTGTTACGTATTGCTGCTCCCTGAAAATAAAAAATGGGCAAAGACTGTGTATGTGGGGGGGGTGATAACTGACGTCTATCAAACTCTAAACTGCTTAGCTAAGAGCTAACTGTGCTAACTCAGGTCTAACAGGAGCTAACGTGCTAATGCTAAGGTGCACTGTTAGTGATCAAACATTTCTGGTATCACGAAGTGAGCTTTCCATGAAGCGTTGCATGACATGATTTCTTCAGTGTTGCTGAGGCTTTTTGATACATGACAGCTTGCGTTGTTTCAATAGGCGTTGGAGATTGTGAGGCGCAGAAATACATTATTCCTTTGAATGCGATACACGATTTTGACATTAAATGGGAGTAATTCTTTCGCAATGTCTCTTTAAGGGTTTACGATGAAATGAACAACACATTTGCAACTACATAATTATTTTTAATCTCTCTTTAACACAAACAGTCTAATAAAGCAAAAAGCAGCTGAAAAAAAGCAGCAGGACTGGTATTACACACCGGCATGATTGCAGTTTGGCAAACAGACTCCAGCTTTCTGGCATCATTCCACTGATCGGGATTTCCTTCTCTTGCATAGCATGTTATGTGGACTTACATCAACTCTGTGGCTACATACCAGTGACTTTACGGTGCTTTTGTGCTGCAATGTTAATTTCCTTTGGAATGTACTTTATTACAACTTTTTTATTCAAGATTTCAAAGGTTTACTGTCATAAAAACAATTTAATAACATCCACTGAATTTATTTTGCTTGTTTGATCCACGATGTACAAAATAAAAGCACAATATGTACAAAACGCTATAATCGGGAACATAAACAGAGTGTGTAATAGCAAACGGATGTAAGGTGCACATTGTCTCGTAATAAGTTTCAGCTTACAGAGGACACATGTACTACAGTAAACAGTCAACAGTAGTGAACCAGTTTGTCTTAGTTGTTGTTCAGGAGTCTGATGGCATGAGGAAAGAAAGTTTGTGGTTCTTAGTTTCACACACCTAAAGCGTTTCAGTGAGGGAGGTGTACAAGTTTACATGACCTCCATGTCATGATGTTGCCTCTGCCTGAACTAATCAGGTGATTCAGTTCACCTGGTGCGGTCTGCTTTCTGCCACTGATCCCGCCTTGCCAAGCAATTACATATTCTTTCAACTGCCATCTTCAGTTTGCCTCTGAGCTTCCTCAGTATTTAAACTCACTCCGTTCTCTCGTTCCCCATCAGATTATCAGCACTTCTACACTGGTTTTGTTGAAATCCCGCATTAACAGCGGTTGTCTTCCAGATTGTCTACCCACCTTCTGTCCACGGATAACCTCTTTTTCCTTGCCCTTGTCAGATTCCTCTAGCTTATTCTGGATTCTCTAGATATTGACCCATGCCTCTGCCCTGATAAGTACCAGTATGCTCCTGTATTATGACCATTGCCTGACCTCTGACCTCACCTTTTGGTTTTTCCAAGATCATCTTGGACTATTCCAGTTTTAATCTGATTAATCTAAAGAGCTTCGTGTCCTGCATTTATTTGACTTCCTCTAATTTAAAAACATCATCCTGAAAGGAAAATCTCACCCTAAACAAGGCTAATTTGACTTTCGGTCAGACTGGGTGAACTGGACTTTCACAGCAGTGTTATACAGTACGCGAATCTTGAGCTGTTTAATAATAATCGCAGGTTGGAAGTCTATTGTGTCTGAAGGGACTAGCTGCTACACACAAGAAAAGCTTGTAGTTCAGTAGATTTCCTTTTTTACTGACCCCTGTCATTAGCAGCGGACAGCCTGAGGACAGGCCCCCTGCTGTTTAAAGCCTCATACCTGTTTCATATATGTGCATTCACAGGCAAACACACTCATACACACACCTCTAACCTGCATTTGACTGTGTAATGTTCAGGTCCCCACACTACTGAAGAATTTGATCAGGTCTTTTTTTTCATCCTGATATGTTTCCTCTGAAGTTGTCCCAAGCCATGAAATAAAAAGCTTGCAGAAGTTTCAAGGAAAAGACGTAAGTCGCTTTGGAGAAAAGAGTCTGCTAAATGACTCTAATGTAATGTAGTGAAAAAATAGCTAGCAACTACAGCTTAGCTAGCAGTTACTAGCTAGCTAACCTGTAGCTGGCTCCAGACTGTACAGCCACTTGTTAGCTTGGTGGTTGCTGCGTTCAGTTATACGTTGGAGGTCTGAACTGGGAATGATGCCATAACCGAGTTGGATGTGTCCTCTTTTAAAGATGGAAAACCAACATGGACGCCGCAGGGATCCCTTTTGTTTTGCTTGAGACTTCAGTGGCTAACATGTTAGCAACTATTCCTAATGTTAGCCGACAGACTATATCCAAAGCTTTTGTTTAGTGATCTTCACATATCTGAGTAAAATATTCAGATATTTTGTAAACTTAATCTCTGTTTAGAAGTAACAAAATGCTACATATAATTGTAATTTGTGTACAAATAAACATACATTTAGATGTATGTTTTCTCTTAGTTTCAATCAGCCTTGTTTTGGGCAGCCATCTTTATTAGTAAAAGCGGGGTAGGTGGGTCTGCTCCCAACTAGGAAAATTCGACCTCCGAGTAGTGCAATGGACCAGAAGTCCCAGAAGATAGCAGCTGGCATTTAATCTTGTTGCATCCGAGAGTAGCAAGAAGTTAAGTTTTCTTCTCACAGCTGCAAAAACAAGAATAAAGTTTGTTTTGGTCTGGTTGTCAATTCAACTTTACTGCGTTACTTGTTCAGAGTTAAGTCTGGTTTATTATCGCACTGTATCTGTGTGAGGTTAGACTTTTATAGCTGGCGTAGATGGCAAGTCTGTTTATACTTAAGTAAAGGTGTTGTTTAGCTGTTTAGCTCTTTGCAGATTTGCAGGTGACAGTTGGACTGGTATCAACCGGTAGACTCCACAGCGTGGAGTTTTTTTTTTGTTTGTTTGTTTGTTTTTTTATGGTTCACTTCAGTTCTGGTAAATATTTCCTGTTTTAGAACAACAATGGGGGCTAAATTAATTCATTCAACAAAAAGAAACAAACATGCAGAAACATATAATCACACTGACCAATCACTGACCAAGCAGCTATGCGTAGCTGCGTTTGCGTAGTTGCGTTTGCGTTGCTGCGTTTGCGTTGCTGCGTTTGCGTTGCTGCGTTTGCGTTGCTGCGTTTGCGTTGCTGCATTTGCGTAGCTGCGTTTGCGTAGCTGCGTTTGCGTAGCTGCGTTTGCGTAGCTGCGTTTGCGAAGCTGCGTTTGCGAAGCTGCGTTTGCGTAGCTGCGTTTGCGTAGCTGCGTTTGCGTAGCTGCGTTTGCGAAGCTGCGTTTGTGTTGCTGCGTTTGCGTTGCTGTGTTTGCGTAGCTGCGTTTGCATTGGTGTGTTTGCATTGGTGCGTTTGCATTGGTGCGTTTGCATTGGTGCGTTTGCATTGGTGCGTTTGCATTGCTGCGTTTGCGTTGCTGTGTTTGCGTAGCTGCGTTTGCATTGGTGCGTTTGCATTGCTGCGTTTGCATTGCTGCGTTTGCGTAGCTGCGTTTGCATTGTTGCGTTTTCGTTGCTGCGTTTGCGTAGCTGCGTTTGCATTGCTGCGTTTGCGTAGCTGCGTTTGCATTGCTGCGTTTGCATAGCTGCGTTTGCATTGTTGCGTTTGCGTTGCTGCGTTTGCGTAGCTGCGTTTGCGTTGCTGCGTTTGCGTAGCTGCGTTTGCATTGCTGAGTTTGCGTAGCTGCGTTTGCGTAGCTGCGTTTGCATTGCTGCATTTGCATTGCTGCGTTTGCGTAGCTGCGTTTGCATTGCTGCGTTTGCATAGCTGCGTTTGCATTGCTGCGTTTGCGTTGCTGCGTTTGCGTAGCTGCGTTTGCATTGCTGCGTTTGCGTAGCTGGATTTGCGTTGCTGCGTTTGCGTTGCTGCGTTTGCGTAGCTGCGTTTGCGTAGCTGGGTTAGTTGAGCATGCGGTCAGCGGTGAGCATGTCTTGAAATGCCATAATTGTTGTATACATTCGTTTACTTTCTTCCCACCTTCATCAGCTGTTAAATAAAACTACTAGTTCAACATATCGTCTTAAGCAAAAACACAGAACAGCTAACTTTCCATTTTCTGCATTAACCACTGCGACCTGAAATGTTCGGCCAACCACACAATACTTCCCTTAACCCAACAAGAAGAATGATACATCGAGAACAAGCCCGAAGATGTTCCAAATGACGAGAACAAAGTGACTTCATTTTGTCGCCATCTTGTCTTTTGTTAATAAAATGATCATGTAAGATCACATTGGTGCCAAAGCTGTTTCAGAAGAACATGTAAGCTCACAAACTAACATTATGTGATGACTGTTTTCTCATTATAAATGGAGATTAAGAACAATAAATTTGCTTTAAGATTAAATTACACTTTTCTGTATTACTCACATATGTCATATGTGTTAAATTTGACCACTAAGTCATGCTTCCTCAAAAGTTTTGCAGTTTCATTTTATATTTAAATAAAGTTAAAAGATTTTTTAAAGCTTATTTAACGTGTAAGTTCGTCTTAAGTGTAAGTTTTTAAGAAATGAAGCCACCCAAACACCCTTCTCAGCTCGCTCTGAACAGACCCACCTTGACAAGAGTGTTGAGTTTCACTGTAACGTTGGTGGAAGCGCGCGCGCGCTCGCAACACGTGCGCAGGAAGGGTGCTCCGCCCAGGGGGCGCGCGGCGCGGGCGTCAGTTAGAAAAGCAGTGGAAGCTTAAAACAGGAACAGCACACGTCAGAAGAAGAAGACGGAAAAAGGAGTAAAAGACAAACGAAGCCATGCCGCTCGGGAGTCGTATGGATTTACTCCACCTCCCCGCCGTTCCCGGGTCGATTCGCGGCGGAACGAGGACGGTTTAACCGAGAAAGTTGGATCCGCTCCGGTGGAGTTTTAACGTGTGAAGAATGGAGACGGTGTGACCGAGCCGCCGGACTTAACCTGCTCTCACAGGTTGGTGAAGTTTTGCTTCATGTCTTAGTTCGGGGCAATAAAAACAAGATTTAAGCTTCAAACACACGTTAAGTTGGCTTATTTACCCTCTTTTCTGTACTCACACATTTAGAAAAATATCACCAGACTCCACTTCTGTCTTTGCGGATTTAAAACAAGTTATTGTGATATTTACAATAAAACCAGAAAATAAATAAAAGATTTTTTTCGGGGGGTAAAGTTCGCTTAAACAAGATTAACCGATTTTTTTTTTTTCTTGACTGAACAAGAAACCAAATCAAAGAGCCATAAAATTACACACAAAAAACAGGGAAATTAAATTCGCATCATACAGAAAATAAACTGGTTCTGATTTTAATTGGAAAAACAAACATGTTGATAAGTTTCTGTTTTAAACCTTCAGCATTTAGATTCATTATCACATGAGCATCATTTTCCAGCCTTTTTGCACAGGTGTGTGTGTGAGCTCAGAGATTATTTTATCCAAAGTACTATTAAAATGAGTATCAATCGGTATGTAAAGCACTTTGAATTGCTTTGTTATAGAAACCTGCTTTGCCAGAAACTGGTTGTACATTTCAGCTAACAGGAAAGTCATCAAGCAGCCTAATTTTACATCTCTTTGCTTTTCAGTAAATTGTTGTATTTGAAGAAAAATATGAAAACTAATTTAACTATTTAAGTCTTCTGTATTTTCCTGGTGAAACATGTGTCCATTTCTTGCATTTATGGTTTTTGCTAAGTGTCCCACACAGTTACGATTACATGTGATCCATGTTTTGGACTTGATGGGCATGTTTTTAAATGAAATCCTCCATTTGGCTCCATTTGGCTTTAGGATGTTAAACCTGAGATAAAATGTGTTTTAACTGGAATGAGACCAACGCACCTCTTTTTAAAAAAGATCTTTGTTTTTCTTAGATGCTGCAAAGTCAAAATGTCCCATTTAATGTGAAATAACAGGAACGTTTTCAAAGATAACTCAAATTAAATGCTTAAAGTCGGGTTCTTACACGTTAGTTTCATGCAAGTTGCTTTAGGTAAAAGGGTTAATGTGCTTAAATAAGTCAGTGTTGTCAGAAAAATGATGCGTTGTCATGGTAATGTTGTTCAAAGCGAAGCCCGTCCATCCAGCATTTTGGTAAAGTCTCACTCGAATGGCGGTGTTTCGGGTTGTGGAGGACCAGTATCCTGCTGGTGTTGGATGTTTCACTGCAGCAGCACACCTGGACCTGGACACACCCGCATCTTAGACATTCCCTGTTTGATGGAAGCAGGTGTGTCAAATATTTGTTTATGGATCAAACCAAAAACTGACAAAGAAATTTATTTAACTAAACCTGCTTCTGCCTCATATGAAAGGTAAAACCCAGCGTTTCCAGCGTTTACTAGATTTTTATTCAGTTTTGTGCAGTTTTAATGTAGCTGTATTTTTCATAAACAATGAGGATAAATTAGTTTTTGCTGGATTTAGTTCACTGTTACATAACACGTACATGCCCCACAATAAGGTTTGATTTGCAGATTATTAATTTAGCTTGTGTACTCCCCGACCAATGTGGAGTTTTTCTGTAGGACAATGCCAATAAAAAAAATGTAAAAATTAGGAGATGGACTGTCTTTAACGCTTACGACAAATAAGATATCAATCAAGCTGCTAAACAGTTGTATTGATGAATTTATCTTGAAATTTAGGTTAATGGAAAAGCATTTTTTATGCAGCATTCTGATGTATTTTAAATGTTAAATTACATTTTCTCTGAGTTTTGACTCGTATGAACCAAAATAAGAGCCAGAGATGCATTTCTCTATATCAAAACATGTTTCTTTGACAGAACATCACTAACTCTCGAGTCGTAAGTATCTTAAAGGAGAAAAGTATTAAAATAAAAAAGGAAAATACTAATAATGATTCAGTTCCAGGTCGCTGTAACTACATATTACAAACGCAGATCATCTTCAGGTCCAGTTATCATTTTAAACCCAAACTGAAAGCCTGAACAAACTGTTCAGCCTCAGTCAGACTGAAGGCTGACGCTGAGCTGTCTTACTGGGTCAGAACCAGTACCAGAGACATGGCTTTATTCCCATCCTGTGAAGAGAGAACATGACTTTCTCATATTCTTTCCTGTCGTCGAGCACCTGCAGGAGCAGTCCTCATAATCACCGTCCCTGATGAAGGCCAAAAGCCTCCCAGACCACATTTTACTGGAAGTGGTGGGAGCTTGTGGCTTTTAACTGGGACGTGCATGCACATAGTGTCAGGACAATACCAGATACTTTTATTGGTATTGATTCATCCCCAGTTTCCGCTTTGTTTCCTGTTATTTTTTAATGCACTTTGACTTGATGGTTAAACATGTTTTTTGCTCGCGCATGTTTTCCACCTAATCTGGACTTTTTGTCCTCGTCTGTCTCTTAATGCTTGAGGCATTTTCATTCCTCTCATACTTGGAGACTAAGTGAACATTTAGTGAGTGCAAGAACACATTTCAAAGTCAGGTTAAATATTTATGATAGATTTGCTCATCATAAGTGGTTAAAGTTCAGTAGTGATGGATCTTTTATGCATCTATAGGCCACAACTGCTCTGGTGTCTGTAGATATTCAGCTTTTTATAGCATCACGCTGTAGAGACAAGAATCTTCCTTTCAAGGTCATTCATTTCAGCACATCTTAAGCAGGGGACCTGCCGATGCCTAGAGGTGCTGCTAATTAAGGGGGGGGGGGGGGTCTCTTTAGGGATGTACTATGTCATTATGCTGTCCCGTTTAGGAAAGCTTCCAGTTCATATTGAATCCTACTTTTCATCAGGAAACACTTTAAATCTGAACATTATGTTTGACTGGAATGTTTTTTTTAAATCGGTGTCACTTAAGTAACAAAGTTTTTATTTATTATTCACATTTTTGTACATTTTATTAGCTGTAATACAGTTTCAGGAAGCGTTAGTAGGTCTGCATCCCACCAGTTGTTATTTTGTCCATCTTTGCTTGAAAAGAAGGCGTGTCCCAGTGAGGTGCATATTATTGGTCTTTTTAAGACCAACCTGGTCTTTTTCTTTTTATCTGTTTCTATATTGTTCATGTCTCACCTCCATCTTTAGCACACCATGAAAGGATGCATGCAGCATGTCCTGTTAGTAAATGTTTTCATTCCCTAAATGACGAATGGTTTCACTGCTTGCAACAAGAAAGAAATAAATTACAGCCAGAATGTTTTACTTTTCCACATTATTTTGTTCTTTAGTACTTGTTTCTCTGCAGAGGGGAGGGATTTTTAGGCAATATCCCCCACCGGGGGGTTGGGATATTATGGTTCCGCTGTACTGGTTTCATTTTGGGCCGTTTATCATGTTCAGGTTGGCCACCAGGTGGCGCTCACACCTGAACATTGTGTTGGCTATATCTCTGAAACTATTCATCCCATTGAATTCAAATCAAGTGCAAATGAAAGGTCATGACCTGAAGATGTGTCGCATGATAACGTTATACCTGAGGGTTGGGGAAATCGAAGAATGGGGGTGTTCAGGGATACACCCCTAGCCGTCGCCTCAGACGGCAGAATTTCTAGTTATATAAAATAATTCAGTTTATGCAAATAAACAAAAAAAAAAAATCCAGAACAGAATATTTTACATGATATTTTCTGCTTGTTCAGATGCACTGTGTGCTCAATAACACGATACTGCAAAGTGCAACAAAACTCTTGTCTTCCAGAGTTTTTATTGGTCCCTACGAAGGTCAACTTTAAGATACGCCCTCGCCTGGCTCTATCATCAGACTCACACTTGTAGATAAAATAAAACGATGCCAACTTTCTCTTTTTAAGATTGTAGGAGACAGAAGGGCGTCGAATTATGCAACGTGCTAAGATGATGTTTTCCAAGAATATTTTAGTAATTAATCAGGACTTGGATGTCGGTGTGATCTCCACGCCAACAATCAGTTGATAATGACACCTCGGCTACTGCAGAGTCAAAGTTACACTGGTCACACGGAGCCCAATTTTACATTAACACCCATTACAGAATCTTAATCTGAATATACAGATATATCTATCAAGTCATTTTCTACAGATTTGCTGCTGCGGACACACCAGACACATACTTTCCAGTCAGCAGCTCCAGTTTGTGGCGAGTACATGAATTCTGTTTAAACCCAATAACCACGAGTGACACTTACAAAGCTGCACGCTGAGCTACAGGACATTCAGAGGTATTTAGGACAATAACACATTTTCTCTGTACTCGAGCACAGAATCTGGAGTATGTGCTAGAAGGAAAACTTAAACACACAAACCCTTAGCAGACATTTATCTGCGTTGTGGCAACGACCTACCTACATGTCCTAGTACAGCTGCAGAAACATAAAGTGCAGTTTTGTTCTTGTGCAGATGCATACATCATGATATTTGCCCATTTTCCACTGCTGATGCTAGCGATGGATATCAGAGGATGTTCCCTACCGTGTTCTAGCTCGCTTTTGTTCATGCACGCTCCCTTTGTTACCTTTGGGAAGTTGGACATCCTTTAGTGGTTCTGACAGCGAATAAAGTTTGTTTCCCAGAAATTTAGTAGTTTTATCTTCACAACTCATTTCAGCTCAACATATCTTATAACATATCATCCTGATTAGTAGGTAAAGTGTCCATGCAGAACACGTGTTTGGATGCGAGTATATCTTACAGTGTCACCGTGTGCATGAAGATTTATCTGACTGAATCTTAAAAACAATTAGCCTTAACCCGACGCCTTTTACCACGATGTGTGATTAACACACTTATCGCCGTTCTCTGGATTGATTCAGCCAAACATGAAGGATCTGGGATCGGCTGTACTACGAAGCTGGTTATTAACTTGCTGACTCCACCCAGACTTTTCCACTGAAGATAAATGCATGTTCACATAAAAGAGGCGGAGCTCGGAGGTTCTGACCAATCACAGAGCAGCGTATGTTACCACGGTTACCATGGAGGAGCAGAATAACATTCTCCACAAATACTAGGAGTTTAAAAATATATGCAATATAAGCAAAAGTAAGACTGTTGCTCCAGCAAAAGCAGAAAATAGCCGTTAATGCGGAAGTTCATCACATCATCAGATATTAATTAATGGCACGATATAAACTGGCAGCACTCAGATCACTGGATTCCAGTACAAACATTACTGGGAATGTTTTATCTACGTCATATT